>APFE030146380.1:189305-214719 GCA_000404065.3 Pinus taeda
TTATTTACCATACCTCCACTTTACTTATATTTTATTTGTTTACACCCTTGCATGTATATAAGGTGACTTATGGAGTAATATAAAAAATGTTTTATTTATTTACCATACCTCTCATTTATTTATATTTTTATTAATTTACCATACCTCTTTTATAAATATGGTATTGGCCCATAGGATTCACTTAAATAAAACCTATTCTTGAAAATGGCCGAATGGAAGGTTGTAACTCCTAATTTCAAGGGCTAAATTTACCTTTTTTACCCTCTCCCTTAAAATAAGGTGGGCTATTTGAGGTGATTTGTAAAAATGTACTATGATACAAAATATTCGCCCACTAAAAATTTGAAACCCCTTAATTTCACCAAAGGGCGAACATTCGCCCCTAAAATTACCATTGAAGTCTTTTATCTAAAGTTCATTTGTCTTGTTTCAATCCCCTAATTTCAGAGGAATTTTAGAGGCCCAGTATTCCTCGACATTACTATGGGTTATAGTCCAATCATGTAAGCATTTTTAGAAGGACCTGTTTTAATTTGAAAATTTATGAGAGAGATACCACATAGAATTCCAAGGTTGAAAGTAGATCAGCTTAATAATTTAAAAGGGTGGAAAAAGCCATGCAAGGCTATAAATTTAATAAGAATACCCCTGGCCAGCTCAAAGAGAGAGAAATCTTATTGCGCAGGAATTGTAAAGCCATGAGGAGGAATTTAGAAGGACCTGTTTTAATTTGAAAATTTATGAGAGAGATACGACAAAGAATTCCAAGGTTGAAAGTAGATCAGCTTAATAATTTCAAAGGGTTGAAAAAGCCATGCAAGGATATAAATTTAATAAGAATACTCCTGGCCAGCTCAAAGAGGTAGAAATGTTGTTGCGTAGGAATTGTCATGAGAGACAAGCAATTTGCTGAGAAGTGCAAATTGGTGGGGAGAAGAAATGCATATGTAAATGCCGAAATAATAGTAAATCACAGAAGACACCAGAGGTAGGAAGGGACCCAAGAGAAGGATCAAACAGGGGACAAAGAGGAAGCACCAAAGGAGCAATCTAT
This sequence comes from Pinus taeda, assembly GCA_000404065.3. Taxonomy (NCBI): domain Eukaryota; kingdom Viridiplantae; phylum Streptophyta; class Pinopsida; order Pinales; family Pinaceae; genus Pinus; species Pinus taeda. The sequence continues at coordinate 190,360 of APFE030146380.1, forward strand.
CTTTCCCAATTTTGGAGTATCAACGCAACATGTCCCGTCAAGAGAGGCTTGCGGAATAAATTTCTCGGTTCTAGGACGAGAGATTCTCTAGAAAAATTAAGTAGGCAAGGCAAGTTGTTTAGGCAGCCTGGAGCTGTAAGACCTGGGATAGTCTAGGCCATAAAGAAATACCTTCTCGATGGTGTAGGATGAAACAGGAGGTGCAGTCTTTGGCTGGAAAGGGATTTGACTTGGAAGACAAGGAGAAAAGGAATGTGAATAAGTATTGTTCACAAAAAAAACTGAACCATGAAGGGGAATTGACGAAGCCAAACTGTTCCTAATCACTATTACATGCAATATGAAAATGGTAGGAAAGAGAACACGAATATGACAAAACATGGAGGATATTCACCATTTAAATAAATAAAAACCGAAGGGTTTGAAAACCCAGAGTTGTCCTCATACCCAGAATTTAAAGTTATAGAGAAACTAAAATTTGTGCATAAAATCATATACTTCGAATAGTATATTGTCAAAATGTAGCCAAGAAGACATATTTATTAAAATTTGGGTAGTATTGTAAACATTTCAATCCTGATTGACTAAGAAAATTGTAATACCCAGAGAAGGGGCACACCGAATGGCCACATTCATAAAAGTTATATGGCTGAGCTGACCAAAAAATCCATGTCTGATTTCGGCAACATGATTCCAGAGCGAGTCGTGAAACCCTAACACCAAAATATGGCAGACGAGAACCTAGCCACCATAAGATAGGAAAAAAATAAGTGAGCAGAAAGTTAGGATATCTGTGATGTGATAAATAAATTGATGTTTTCAACAAAAATCCTAAAATAATTAGCCCCATAAACTGTTCAGGCCAATTGAATTCTAAGCCCGATAAATTGTTCAAGATAATTGATTTCTCCCATCAAGAATACTTCAGACCAAAGGAGGAGAACCAATGTAGCACCAAATCAAACGAGAAAAAACCTGGTGTGGTCATGATAATGCCAGGAATTATACGATATGGATGCGAAGGGTCATAGAGATTACCTGGCATCCTAGAAGTGTTTCAATGCACAGCAGCACTGGTAGCGGCAGTGGACAAACACTAAACAAATACTAATAAAGAATATGTATTTGGGGGTTTCCAGGTAGGGCCTATCACGTTTCCCTAAGAATTGAACCCATGACTGGGGCTAAGATCCCAGGGCAGTCTTCAGATGAGAACGCTGTATGAAGGAACCAACATGTTGTTGTATCAATTTACTCCCATTGAATGCCATCTACAGCTCTGACTCATAAGACCACCATTATTGAATCCCATGAGCTTCCGAAAATTTCATGGGGCCCTTGGAAATCACATACAGTTTGGCAGCCACATGATCCATACCAGAGACCTCTGGCATGACCTCCATTGATTTTTCTTCATCCCCATCATAGTTCTTGTGTTTTTTACAAGAATCAGAGTAGTAAAACAGATGTAATCGCTATTATTTACATAAAGATGGGGAACCCATTTCCAGATTTGCTAACAAATATTAAGTGAATCTGCCTCTACCCCATCCTCTGATTGTTTATCAAGGCCTTCTAATTCCTTATTTCCTTTTTTCTTAGAAGGAAAAATAGCTCTCGTCACGCCCTTCACTGCATTCCACAGCAATCCAAACTTGTCAAGAATACTTCTAAGACCCATGGGAAATGAAACAAAAGGGGGATTGAACAGATGAGATTCGACAAATATGCCTCAAATGTTAAGGCCTTCACCACTTGCAAAGCTAGGCCAGCTCCCAATGAATGCCCAACCATGCACACTTCACTGCTCCCATTTTTCTTCACTATTGTCCTGATTGCCTCCAGTGTCCTGTGAAACCTACAGGAGCCACTCAGGTCCTCCATTGTTAAAATTCTCATATCATCTTGTATGTCCCTTTTGATTGTAGCAGCCCTCAGCAGGGTCCCTCTGAGAGCTATTATTTCCTTTAGGAGCTTTACTAGGTCTCACTACCAGAAGATCAGAGAATGCAGCATACCTATCCCATTCAAGCCTTGCTCCAAAGATGGATTCATCCCTCTCATCCACCAATTCTTCCACTACCTTGTATTTGAAGGGCTTCCACCATTTGGGTGCCAACACTGCATCTCTGTCTCGTTTTTCTTGCCTGTCCAGTTCCAACAGATATGTAGCCTGTATAAAGCACGCCATCATTGTGCGCTTGTAATTTTCATCCTTCCTATACAGAAACATAGGAGATTTTATTTTGATAGAATTGATGCAAGGAAACTACCGTAGATATTACCTGGCATCGTAGAGTGAGAAAAGTAAGTGACAAAAGAAAACACGATGGTACGAGCTACTAAGTAGAGCTCCTTCGGGCATGTAGAAGGCAAACGAGGCGAGAATGCGGTGAGGCAGTCAAAGTGTAGTGCATGCTTGCCAGATGCATGCGCGGCGAGGGATAATGAATCGACTGCCAGATGTCAAATAGAAAAGCATATAACATATGTGAGTCTGAGAATGAAAGTGTTTCTTTGGACGACAGATAATTGTTGAATCGTCTAACAATAGATCTAATGGTTAAGATTAGGACAGAAAGACATTTAGGGGAGTTCATTTCAGAGGGAAACGCCTTACGGCGTAATTATTTTAAAATTGTAATTCATAGTTTATTTTGATGAACATCATTTTATCAGAAATAACTAGTTCTTCCTCGTATGTTAGCATTTCTGGTCAAGTATACAACAAACCACAATTTCTTTCTAAAATAAATGAGGACCAAATTTTTTTTTAGTTTGACCAGCTTATTTTCCTATGTAAATTATTAATAATTTTTTTAACGCTTTTTTATGAAAATCCTAATTTTATTTGATTTCATAAAGACTTGTGTAGACTCCCTCCCTGCTAATCCATCCATTCAACAATCATCTTGTCCATTCAATGGATATTCCTTTGCTTCCTTGGATGCTCAAATACGAAGATTCAACAATCATCTTGTCCAGTCAATGGATATTCCTTTGCTTCCTTGGATGCTCAAATACGAAGATTCCCATTAGCATTTTGTAAACAAAGTAGATTTACCGGAAAATTCCATTTTATTATATTTCATCCGGATTCCACCTTGGATATCCACGCACCGAGGCTCATACAATGACCAAAAAAATTTACATTCTCTACTCCTGCAATTGTCAGATGCCCCACTATTTTTTTAATTAATAACTATGTTAAGGTCTTAATCATGAGTAATCTGCCCAGGTATGGCCATTTGCTCAGTCAAGAAAAAATTACATACCCTGCACGCCCAAATGACAGCATTTCATGTTAAGTTACTCAATATTTAGATTAGGTTAAGAAGATATTTTAATAATGTTTAGTAGATAATAAAGCACAATCCAATATGTCTCTCCGCTGGATGGTTATTAACTGCTGTACATCTTGGACTCCAGATGCCCTATAGCATAATGAAGTGGTTTAACATGAATTAAAATGGACTTAGCCCTTAGTAAATGTGGATCAAATTTAAACCTTAAAATATGGCCTCTAGGCTAGATAATCTATTTAAGCATGAATAGATCCTCCAACCTTGGATGCTTGAATCGGTAGATCAGGAAACATTTTTTGGTCATTTTTAACTTGTTTTCTAAGCCTGAACTATCACCCTATCAAGTATTTGAATGCCTATGGTTAGTTTACGCAAGTCATTGTTAGTCTCAAAGGAACGTTTTCGCCCAATTTAGGTTGTTATGGTTAATTTGTTGCATTGATTCTTATTTTAAGTGCTCTCTTAATATCTCCTCGGGTTGTTACATTTGCTAAATATATCTGTGTAGGTAAAATGAGAGCAAGAATAGGGATACTTGAAATTGCATTTAAATGAAAAGTAGTGCGAAAACAAAGAGAGATCAAGACCAATCCCATGAAAGTTGGAGCATGATTTCATCCATTCAACGAATTTTCCATAGAATGTGTTATTTTGTTTTTAGTAATTCATTTAAATACAATGTGTTATTTTTTTTTAGTAATTCATTTAATTAAAAGAATAAACAACATCTATTTTCTATAGACTTGTGTTTATATAAATGAATCTCTTCAAAGAGTGGGTAGGTTGTATGAATTTGTATGGAAAGGAAACTCATATTATGTATTAGTTATTTTGATCTATTTTTAAGGCTTAGGAGATTATCATAATTTTATGTTCTTCAACAAAAATTTATATGTGATATACTATTATATCTATTAGTGATTTGAATTGAATATGAAATTGGTATTTGATGAATTGTTTCCTTTCTAGTATGCTCATTTTATTTTATAATTAAATAAGTTTTTATTTATTAATTTCTTTAAGTTCATATTAAATCTGTTATTTTTCTATTTAATGTTTATGCTTCAAATTGATTTGTATTATCACTGGTGATATATATTAGCTTTATCTATTTTAAAATTGAAATTAGGATTTATAATTAATAATCCCAAATAAAACATGATAAAATACCAAAACTCATCCTTCTTTGATTCTCTTTCACTAGAATCTATTTCTTTAAGTGAGCTAGGTGACCCCACATATCAGTCATGAAATACTATTGATTCTCAATTAGGTATAACATAAAGCTCATCTAACAACTCCTAGGAACAAAAAGGCTACAATAAGCCTTCTACTTTGCACTTAATAACACTTTGAGTTTCTAGGAGGGTTAAGGGTACTTTTCATGCTTTATGTGTCTAGAATGACTATTATGTAGCATATTAAGAAAATTTTGCACATATTTCAAGGAGCTATACCTAGATATATTCATGTGGCTTTCTTCTTCCTATAAAATACTTCCAACTATACTAGCTAAGGATAATAAATACTCCTTCCTGGTGTTCTATGGTAACGAAGGAAACATGATCCATCTTTATAACAACCCTGGTTAAAAATTCATGTAAAAGAATATGAGACCACGGTCATGGGACACATATGCCATGTTGAATGCTGGGAAAAACATCCTAGCAGGTGTTCATTTCAGTTATAATGGCTAAATGAATTTTGCAAAGGAAATGGCAAAGGATTCGGAAAGGAAAAGTGGCATTTATTGGCATTTTAGGGATAAGTGTACTTGTTATTATGTGTTTTTGATGGTTTTTTTTATCATCGTTATGTTATTGGTTATATGTTGGTTATGAGAATGCTTTATGATAGTGATTATGTATGGATATCATCATGTTTTGATATGTAAATGAATGAATAATGTATCTATGGCCTAATAGGTGAAACTACAGCTAATGTGTTGAGGCATCAATGCTTCTTAGTGATTCTCAGATAAGTAAGAAATCCTTATGCTCAACTTTGTTGCTATGACATGTAGATTTCATATTTGTGATATGTTTGACGAAATGCCTGTCATGGCTAGTAGGGGTCTGCTCTAGTCCTTTATGATGTTTTGTAAATGTATCTTTGTTCCAATGTGAAATTTCATCTTTAAAGGTGTCATTAAGTTCTCGACAGTGACCTAGTCTCTGAGCCTAGAAAAGTAGCACAAATCTAGGAGACACTGGCACAACACTGGGGAAAAATGTCCATGAAAGATCCCTTTCCCTTGTTGTGGGAAAATCTAGATCCTCCCAGATGCACCCTTGTCCATCTCAAGGGAATGTCTAGGGGTTTGATGCACTAAAACTTAAGTTGGTCGAGAGGTTCCAAATAGTAACTTTTCATCACATGTTTACCCTAGTTCACCTGTTACATGGGTAGATGTGGGAGGAGGGTGTTAGAGAGTGGTATCAGAGTGGGTTCCATTCTCTTTGGGTGGTTTATGTTTTTCATTCTTCTGGTGTGATATATGATACTATAGTGTAGTAACAAAGTGGATTTCACTCTCTTTGGGTCACATCTTATACCATAGAGTGGTATGAGAGCATGGTTCAACACTTGGGCTAGGTGGATGGAATGTGTTCGTCATGCATACATGTTGGTTCCATATATGTCTTTGTTCTCGTGGCGTATGTACTTGTTATGTATTAATGGTAGTGTTAATTGTCACAGTTGTGTTGCCATGTAGGAGTTGATGATGTTTTTGTCAGGATGTCTTTGTCGTGAATGCATGTCAGTTGTATATGCATTTTCTATGCATGATAGTGTCTATAGGTTGTTGTGCATGCATCGTTATGGTTATGGTTATGCATGCATAATACATTAGATCTTCATTGTGAGGTCATTGTATACATTTATGTCATCATGACGTTACTGGTATGTCATGACGCTAATGTGTTGGTTGAGATAGAGCAGGAGATGTAAATCATTAGAGTGAGGTTGTGGCACTAGACTTTGGGGTAAGAGAAGATCATCATACATGTACTGTATGTTTGGCATGTGGGTATGTTAGTTAATGGATTGTTATATGCATTAGGGTTATATACATGTTTGTCATTTTATTGTTGTTGGGGTTAAATGCATGGTAGATGCTAGTGAATCCGTCTAGTCATATGCACATGTCTCAAATAGTCATGAATGATAGTAACTTGTTTTTATATGCATTGTTGTTTTTGTTTTATGTTATTTAACTTGTTGATTGTTATATGATAGTTAACTTTATGATTATGTTATATGTCGTTGATGAGTATGTGATATGTTAACGTGTTGTTGTTATATGTTAGTTAACTTAATGATTAGGGCTATTTCATTAAGATCTTGATGCTATATGTATTGTGTTGACCTAGATTGTTTTGTCTAAATGGTTGTGGTTATCACATTTGGGTATGAGAGGATATATTTGTGATATTTGTTGTACTAATCTAGACTGACTGTGCGTATGTGATTGTTATGCATGAATGACAATTGTTTATGAACTTATGAGGTGAACATGCTAGCTAGTTACTGTTACGGATATCATGATCTTCTTTACGTTTGAGTTGACATGTTGTGAAGTTATATCATGCTAATATAGATTAATTGCGTAGATAAGATAGCCTCCCCTGAGATATATCATGGTATGAGCTTTTTTATATCCTCTAGTTGGTCTTAGAATGTTTGATTATGTTTTTTATTTGGTGTTTGAGAATTTTGTGTCTATTATGTCATTTATATGTTGTTTAATGTTTGATTACTTGCATGATATGAGTATGTGTATATAAGATTGCATGAATTAATGGTCTTTTTCTAAGATGGTTGTAATAATACACTTGTGTTGAGAAAACTTATATGTACTTGAGTGTAAGTAGGTGACAGTTATAGCATTATGTATTATGATTGATGTACATGATTTGATTGTTTAGTATGATATGGTTGTTAGACTTGGTATATTTTATGTGTTTATATAAATAACAATTGGGTGATGTGATAGCATGTAGTAAAACTCAATTGCAACAAGGTAGAAAGGTAAAAGAAAGGAATTGGGAAAGAATTCCTTTGGCTATGTTTGTAAACCATAATTCCAAATGAATGAGTGATTTTCATACAGGAAGTTTTCTTAACCTTGATTTTGTATGACATTATGCATATATGTGAGATAGTCATGAACATTTATTTGATAGGTATATAAGCTAGTTTCTAAGTTATAGCCGGATTCTACAAGGAATTCAAGTCCCTTAAGTAATGGAACATATTTTTTCAACTACAAGGCAATTTTCTTGGTAAAACAAGGTAAGGTAATTGTTATAGTGTTATGTTCACTTATGCACTGACAATTATGTGTTTATCACAATATGATTCAGGGCATTGCATGCAAAAAGAGAATCCCATGAAATCTTAAAGAAGGCTCAGGTTGAGCATTCACTTGGAGGCATTGCGAAGCATGGGGATGGAGTCATGGTTTTTTTTCTTGTTTTGTGCTTTCGGTATTTCTTATTTAGTTGCACTTGATTTAATTTTTGTTATGTCTAGTAAAATGCCTTGCCACTTTGTTTGCGGTGTCATATTGTTATTGATTTTCAAGGTTTTCTTCTTGTTTGTTTCTTACCTTGCCTTTTATGTTTTGAGTCTTGGTAATGGATTTGGGAAGGATGAAATTTAATGGAGTTCAGGGAGAGTTGTGTGGTACCCAATAGGGTATGTAAGGCCTCGATGAAGCTTAGTGCATGTATAAGGGAAATTGAAGGAAAGTGTATGACAATTAGATGGATTGGTTGGGTCCATTGAGGTAAATGGATGATGAAGGACAATCATGAGAAAGGTAACAAAAAGGGTAAAGTAAATGGATTTGAGGTTTTGGATGCCTTGACTATGTCAGGAACTATTGTTCTCAATATTGTGCATGTTTCTCATGAATAAATGATGTTATCTTAACCTTGGCCTTATGATATCTAGTAATTTGTTGGGGTCATGATTGCTTTACAATGATGTTTATATGCATATATGTATGTATGTACATTATTATTTAACAGGGTCATCAAGTATCATGATTCTTTTATGTTGATTTTTATAGGTATATATGTATGTATGTATGTCGCTGTCTAAGAAGGTCATCAGGGATCATTCTTGTGGAGGAATGATTTCTTATGAATGTGAATGGCATGAAGTGGCTCTTGGTTCATGAGGAATCATGTGGGATGAGTAGTCATGACAAATATATGAGGTCAATATCATGTGGATATGAATTGATATTCTATGATTTTATTATTCATATGTTTATGCTATGATAGGTAACATCAAAGGATACATCAACAGAATGAAATCAATGTGCTTTGTGGCATGCTAGGATAAGTAAGGATGGAGGAGACACACTGGAAGGAATGTTGCAAGGTATAGGTAGTATGGTTTTGAATGTGTAATGCTATTTTTCTGTATATGTTGTGCATTATGTATTTTTAGTGGTTGTACCTTTGGTGATGTGCAATGTTGTATATGTAGTATTGTGTACATATGATGTTGTATGCCTATTGTATATATGGTGTTGTGTGTATATTACATATGCAGTGCTGGGTATAAATGGTTTTATGTACAGGTTGGACACGTCGTGCTGTGTATATATTGTATTATGCGCATGTTGGATATGTGGTGTTGTGTGCACATGGTGTTGTACACATGTTGGATATGTAATGATGTGTACATATGATGTTATGTACATGTTATATATGCATTGCTATGTACATATGGTGTTTCTTGTGCATGTTGTACATATGGTGTTGTGTGCATGACTGAACATGTGGCGTTGTGTACATGTGGTGTCATGCACATGTTGTGCATGTGGTGTTGTGTACACATTGTGCACATGGTTCAGTGTACATATGGCACTGTGTACACATTGTGTAGATGTTGTCATGTACATGTGATGTTGTACACATATTGTGCAAATCGTGAAATGTACAAGTGGTACTGTGTACATGTTTTACATATGGTACTGGTGTATATGTGGTATTGTGTGCATGTCATACATGTTGTGTTGTGAGCATGTGGTACTATGTATGTGCATTGGGTAGTTGTGGCATTGTGACATGTGTATTCATTTTTTTGTACTTTGTGTATGTATATGTATTTTATTGTACATCACGTGTAAGTGTATGTATTGTGTTTTGGTGTACACCAGATGCAGGAGTATGTATTGTGTTGTGTTGTACACTCTGTATAGGCATATATCTTGTATGTCAAGTGTAAGTGCATGTATTGCTAATATTAATGTCAAATTACTACCCTCAAGGAAATTGTTTAGCAGATTCAACCAAAAAGAACCTTATCCATATCCTAAAAAATGTATCTCTTGATCTTCAGAAAAACTAGTATAAATAATTACCCAATTCCCTATGGGTGAACCTATTCACATCTAAGAAGTGATTAGGTAACTCTCCTTATTTCCATGTTTAAGAAAATGAATCCATCCTACCTCCAAATATACTCATTCCACCTATGAAATTATCCCAATCAGTTAATGTCGAACCAATTGGAGACATGGAGGAAAGAATACACACCCTTTTAAAATTTGTAGAGGAAATGGAGAAAACTAAATCCGAATTCCATGCCCATCAACAAGTAATTAAGTGTTAGTTTTATAAACCCTCAACCACTGATAGAGACTTTATTGTTGATGATTTGATATGGAAGTGAGACAAAAGCCATGAGGATAAAATCAATCACACCAAATTTCAACATCTTTGGCTAAGACCATTTCAAATTTCTATGAAATTAGTCCCTTCAACTTATGTTTTCCAAACATTAGAACTAGAGATTGAAAAATTCACAATGAGTGAAATTTTTTTAAGAAATACTTGTCTTAAATTACTAAAATATGTTTTGTACATATGTAACTATTATGTTGTTTCGGTTATTTTGAGTCCTTTTATATTTTCTTTAGTTTTAGTGAGTTTTTAAATTTCATATAATGGTTTGAGTTTTTGTTTTTAAATTGGACCTAAGCTAATAGACACATAAGCTCATGGAAATTTTTTATATCCAAATGTTTTATTTAATTTATATAATATGTTTTACTATAAGAAACACTTATAACAAATATGTGAATATTTGATATTACTATTATCTAAAAGTCATCATTGGTTTGGAAAATACAAATTTATATTTTCCACAAGAACCTGATTCACCTTAAGGCCACAGAAAACTAAGGTAAACACTTATAATGAATGACAAATTCTTGAGTTAAAATTATTAATACAAAAAAAATAAACAAAAAATTATTTATCCAAGTAACTCTCACATCACCCCACTTTTCATATATCCAAAACTGCAAAAGACAATACAATCATATATATCAAAAGGATATCAAAATAGATAAGAATTTGAAACAATTTATACCAAACATGAGAAGTATAAGGAAATTAGTTAGAGTTATAGATGCCTGCTAGTTGTGTGTCAATTGTTATCTGATTCTAAGGCACATTCGTCAAGGCTATGGATGTTCACAGGAATCCAAGAAATGTCAAGTTAAAAATAGATGAGGAATAAATGCTTGCGTATTTTTTGTTAATATTAACGGTTGGAGTTGACACTTCTCATTCAAAATCAGTTGATGCCATTAATAATAAATGAACTTGAACTTATAGCTCTTGGGACAATATCAGATGAAGTTTGAACGCTTCTAATGATTGACTTATCTTTATCAAAAATATCATGTATTTCATTTGATACTTATAATTATTTTAAGATCGTAATTCATAGTTTATTTTGATGAGCATTATTTTATTAGAAATAATTAGTCCTTCCTATTGTGTCAACATTTGTTCTCAGGTATACAATAACCCACCGTTTCCTTCTAAAATAAATGGTGACCTCATTAAATTTTTCTTATTTTGACTTGCTTATTTTCCTATGTAAAGTGTTAATAGTTTTTTTAATGCTTTTGTGTGGAACTTCTAATTTTATTTGATTTCATAACGACTTTTGTAAATTCTTCTAAAATATAGACTCCCTCCCTGCTAATTCATCCTTTCAACAATCATCTTATACATTCAATTGGTATTCCTTTGCTTCATCGGATGCCCAAATAAGAAGTTTCCCATTAGCATTTTGTAAACAAACTAGATTTACTATGAAATTCCATTTTGTTATATTTCATTTGGATTCCACTGTGGATATCCACTCATCGAGGCTCATGCAATGACCAAAACACTTTACATACTCTGCTCCTCCAATGGTTAGATTTCCCTCTAAAAACTTTTAATTTATAACTATGTTAAGGTATTAATCATGATTAATTAAAGAGCAATGAGTAATCTAACCATGTTTGGTCATTTGCTCAGTGAAGAAAAAACTACATACCCTGCACCCACAAATGACTGCTTTTCATGTTAAGTTACTTAACATTTGGATTAGGTTAATAAGATATGTTAATAATATTTAGGAGATAATAAAGCACAATCTCATATCCATCTTATTTGGATGGTTACTATATTTCGTACATCTTGGACCCCGGGTGCCTAGATAGCATAATGAAGTGGGTTGACCTTAAATTAAAATTGACTTAGCCCTTATGAAATGTGGATCAAATTTAAACCTTAAAATATGGCCTCTAGGCTAGATAAGTTATTTAAGCATGAATATATCATCCAACCTTGGATACTTTAATCGATAGCCCAAGAACCATTTTTCGGTTATTGTTAACTGGTTTGATGAGTATGAACTATCACCATATCAAGCCTTTGAATACCTATAGCCTATGGTTAGTTTATGGATGTCATTATTAGTCTCAGAGAAACGTTTTCACCCAATTTAGGTTGTTATGGTTAAGTTGTTGCATTGACTTCTTATTTGATCTGCTCTCTTAATATCTCATGTTCTTACAATTGCTAAATTTATTTGTGTAGGTAAAAGGAGAGCAATAATACCTAGCATTGCATTTAAATAAAAAGTGTTGCGAAAACAAAGAGAGACAAAGACCAATGCCATGAAAGTTGGAGTATGATTTCATCCATTCAACGAATTTTCCATACACTGTGTAATCTTGTTTTAATTTTTTATTAAACCGTTTAATTAGAACAATAAACAATATCTATTTTATATAAACTTGTACCTATATAGATTACTCTCTTCAATGTGTGGGTCAATCGAATGAACTTGGATTGAAAGGAAATTGATATTATCTATTAGTTATTTTCATTTATTTTTAAGACGTAAGGAGATTTTTAGAAGTTTATGTTGTTCAAAAAAATCCTATATGTGATATACTATTATATCTATTAGTGACTTGAATTGAATATGAAACTGGTATTTGATGAATTGTTTCCTTTCATGAATGCTAGTATACTCATTTTAATTTTATAATTAAAATAAGTATTTTCACTTAAATTTCTTTAAGTTCATATTAAATTGGTTATATTTCAATTTGATGTTCATGCTTCAAATTAATTTGTATTATCACTGGTGATATACATTAGTTTTATCTATTTTAGAATAGAATTTAGGAGATATATCTCTAAGTGGCCTAGGTGAGTGCACATATGAGTCATGAAAGACTATTGATTCCCAACTAGGTATAACATAAAGCTCATATAACCACTCCTAGGAACATAAAAGCAATAATAAGCCTCCCACTTTGCATTTAATAACACTTTCATGGTTTAATGAGTACCTAGGAGGGTTAAGGAGAGTTTTCATGCTTTATGTGTCTAGCATGACTATTATGTAGGATATTAAGAAGTTTTTGCACAAATTTCAAGGAGACCTATTTAGAGGTATTCATGGGGATTGATCCTTCCTATAAACTCCTTCCAAATCTACTAGCTAAGGATAATAAATACTCCTTCCTCGTCTTGTGTGGTAACCAAAGAAACATGATCCATCTTTGTAATGACCCTGGCTAAAAATACATGTAAAAATATATAATACCACGGTCATGGGACACATATTCTAAGCTGAATGGTGGGAAAAACAACCTAGTAGGTGTTTATTTCAGTTATAATTGCTAAAAGAATTTGGAAAAGGAAATGGCAAAGGAATTTGAAAGGAAAAGTGGCATTTATTGGCATTTATTGGCATTTATTTATGAAAATAATGGAAAATAGGAGAAAAGGAAGGTGAAAGGTCACACGTTGCATGTGAGAAGGAAAATGAAGGAAAATAATGGAAATTGAAGACAATAGAGGCCTCCTTGATAAAAAGGATTTCGAGGATCAGTGGGTAGGCTTGGTCAATTAGTAGCTTTTGTGAATTCAGTTTTGGAGTACTCATTCTATTCTCTCTCTCTCTTACTCTTGGACACTTCAAGTTTCCTTGGAGAACTCTTGGAAAGTTTGGCATACTTGAATGTTTGTAGAAAGAAGGCAAAGGAAGAGTAGAAAAGTGCAAGAAGAAATCAATATTGATAGATATAGTGGGTTTTTCTTGTAGGTACCTAATATCCTCTACAATATCCCAAGGCTGAGAAAGGAGATCGACATAGGTAACCTCAAATCATTAAGGGTTTAGCAGCTAGCCCTACCAAACCAGAGAGGGCTCTCTCTATGATCTCACATCCAGTATTGACTCAAGTGGAAAAATATGGTAGGCTAGTTATTTCAGCTCAAGTGTTTTGAAATTTATGCTTTTGCTGGATCAGGAGTCAAAATCAGGAAACTAAGTGAAAAGATCAAAGGTTTTAGTTGCAAGATATATAAATCAGTAGGGTAGATATGCGTTTGTGATACTTTGGGGCTTTGTTGATGTAGTGTATAGTGGAAAAGAAAAGATCAAAATGAGCATGGCAAGCATGAATTCATTTATCAAAAGATAGGTGACATAATGATGGAGTTCCTAACAAAACAAAGCTTACACTTAAGAATTCTATTTAAAACCTCTTCGGAAAGTCACTGAAAAGCATAGATATGGAAAGAAAATGGAATTATCATTCATATAAAACTATAATAGAGACAAAACATTATCACAAACTCACAACACAAGAATTATTGAATAATAGCTACAATTGTCCTTTGATTTCCTAAAACAGTGTGATGAAGTACAACCTCTAAGAGTTCTACTCACTGATGTCCAACCTTGATTTTGACAAAAAAATAGATACATATAGACTACAAAATCATATTCCCCTCACTTAGGAGTCGAAATCCTTAGTATAGAATTAGTTTACACAAATTTCTCCAACAAGTCCTAATGACTAGGGAGGTTAAAACAAACTCCCAAATTGGCCTTAAACTGATTCATTTGACCATGAACACCTTTAAAAGCATGAATCTAGACTTTTATTACACTATAAAGAATAATTACACGTAAAAACATCATAATTACATCAAACATAATTAATTACATCAATAAAACTCGAAACTAGTTGAGCAAACTAAGAAAAGTGACTTCCAGGAAAAAACATAGCGAAACTAGAAAAAATGTAGTGTGCATCTTGAAAGTAACTTTTGGAGGGGTTCCCATACTCCAAATCAAGATCATGATGGTGCATTGGAAATATTTCGACACCTATTTATCATTTGACCCATCAAGCAAGTCATTTGGACACTCTAGACAGAGAAAAATGCATTTTCCCAAGACTACTCCCGGAAGTGAAGCAAAAACGCAACGAAAAAAAAAGGGCCATAATTTAGGGCAAGTTTGACTACCTTCCTGAGCTCCAAATGCAGATAGGAAGGTACCATTGGAAATATTAAGATATCTAGTTTTCAATAGAATACTTAAGCATGCAAAATGGCCTCTCCAAGACTCAGAAAAATGCATTCTCGCAAGGTCACTCCAGAAGTGCAACAACTCTCCTCTAGCAACTGTATTTTGGGCATTTCTCTCAAATCATAATACATGTGTATAAATTGAAGGAGTTTTTCTTTCCTTTGTCTATTATTGACTAAAATATATTTCACCTTTGTAAATTTCATCTCCATTTGGTTAGAAACATACTTTGAAACAAAATTGTCCCTATGTGCAACAAATGATTTGTCCCTTGGAATGATTTCTTGAGAAATGGTGGAGACATGATGCTTTGTGTTGAAATGGGCTAATACATGAAAATTTTACCTCCTTTATACTTCCTATGATCTGCGTGCATGGTCTCTACATCCATTATGTAACCTTAGATCACTAGGAAACAAAATTAAGGTTTAGTGCTAGAAAATACGGGATTTAGGGTAGTTTTAGGAATGAAGGGAGATAAAGAGGTTAGGGGGCTCCTAAATTGTTGGGAAAATTTAGATGGGTAGGGATATATGTTATGGAGTGTAGGGAAGTGAAATTCTAGCAAATGGGTGATGGGAAAGGGTGCAAAAGTGTAAAAGACAATCCTAGCCTAGGAAAGTGTCAAAAGTGTAGCAACATGCTAGGGATTGTGAGAAGGTAAAGGAAATGAGGGGAATGGGCATGGGAAAATATTATGGGAGGATTTATGAGGTCGTTAGATGTGTTGGTAGGATTAGGGAAGTGAAAAATAACATAGGGATTAATGGGAAGGGCAACAAATAATGTTTACACAGCCCTCGCTACCCTTTCCACTGAAAACATAACGTGGTGCCTACGATTTTCCCTAGAAGCTATGGAGATGAATGAGAAGGGTTAGAAATCATAGGGGAAATGTATATAAGTATTAGTAAGGGTAGTAAATGTGGGAAAACTAGTTTATTTGTGTTCCAATTAACTCACGGAGTGAAAAACTAGAAACATAGCATGGAAACTCTAGGAAAGGGTTCCACAACTTCAAACTAAAAATTTCACTTTGGTGAGGTGTTGTTTGCCTTTATCATACCTGTACTAAGATGCGAAGACATGAAACCATTGAATAAAGTGTTTGGATATGTGTTTCAAGCCACCCTTGTAAGAAAACATAGCGTCAAGATGAAAACGTAGCCAGTAGGGTAAAAACACAGTGTGAGAGTTGGAGATGTAGAATAAGAGTGAGATTCAATAATGAATGAGTATTTTGGGCTATGGATGACCAATTGGAGTCTTTTTTGCATGTTAATGATGAAATAAAATGTTTGGAATGTATTTGAACTTACAAAAACACAGTTTCTTGTATATGTCAAAGGATGACAATATACCCATCCTTTTGTAGTAATATTGTTCATAAATGTTACTTGATACCTTTTATTACCTTTATCTCCTAAAACCTTATCTCCCTTGGTGTGAAGGCCTAAGACACATAAAAATTATGGCTCTTTGTTTTGAATTAGGACATAGTAATGACAATGCCGGTGGAAACGATAGACCAAGACTTATATGATGACACTTCAATTGATCCGAGACCAACAATGACATGACCATGAAATATAATGAGAAACATGATTACTGAAGGGAGTAGTACTTACCTAGACTCAACAACCAATGATCAAATTTTTTATTTGAAGACCTACTGAAACCATAAAAAATTTGACCTAAGACACTAGCAAGAACTTTGAAAGAGAATATTTAATTGCTAGTGACTGACATGACTAACTGACACTAACATTGGCTCCATATTGGGATGGCAGCTCCTTTAGGAGGTGTCAAGAACACTATAAACCAGGTAACCTAATCCATTGGGCATGTATTCGTATATAAAAACCTGACACTGAAATCAAACTGAAAACTTAACTGCACACCATCAACTGCAAACTAACGCTGAAAAACCTGCTGAAAATGTTGAGCTAATTTATCACACCTTACCTACATTAACTGATCCATAAGATGCTCACTCAAATGATATGAAATTTCCAATAAAGATAAGAAATGAGATGGCCACTCACTAAAATTTGGCTTACATCTTATATAAGAAGACATAATGACGTACATGTAGGCAACTCACAATGAAAACTCAAACCAAGATTTATGCTGACAAACAAAACAACATTTACCTTCTCCCATGCTTGCAAAGACTGCCCAAGGGGTCTTGAAAACCATGAATCATTGCCTCTTTTGATGACTGCAACAAATCAGCAAAAGGATCTTCAAATGGAGAATCTGACAGGTTACACTTCCTTTCTAGGTGGTCTTCATACCATGGTTTCAAATTTTCATCTCCATCCTTTCTTTCCTAGAACTACAACTTTAAATTGCCATAATAAGGCAGCAAGACTTCCAGTGACCTTTGTGATGAACGTGATGTGAGTGATGATGAACAAGACAACATTTTTGTTTTCTGAGATAAATCTCCCTTATCCTTGGTTTCAAGCTCATAAACAACCAAAGGAGGACCATTATGACTGCAAAACTCATCCAAATAATTTCCTACTAGATCCTTGCAAATATGAGGAAGTTATTGTAACATGTTGTGGATCATTTCTAATGAAACTGCATGATCTTGTATAAGCTCTTCATGTTCCACACTTTAAGCTGCATTTTCAAACTGAATGTTGCTTGGTAACTGTGATTGCATATTGGTAAATGGCTCTATATTACAAACAACATTCTCAACAATTTCAGGAGAAGGTTGCCAGCTGTTGTCAACTTGCTTATTTGCTTCCTTGGCAACCTTATAGTTTTCTATTATTTTTTCAAATGAGGAGAAACACGTGGGTAAAAATTCAATATCAGAAAGTTCATTGTCTTCTACATTCTCAATATAAAAACTGAAGGACAATTTATTTCTAATCTTGGGAAAGTTTTCTCTCAGAATTTGACATGAAGCGAAAAACAAGGGAAAAGACCTTTCACTTACTCTTAAATTTTCTGCATTTTCTTCACTGCTGTCATGATTGATATACACGGGCTGAGTTCTATATTTGTGCTACTGTAATTGAACCTCTTCCTCCCAAAAACAGGATGACGATTTCCTTGAAGAGTCAACCTCTATTTTGATAACATAATCATCATCGTACTGATCATACTTGGGTAAATCATCAATATAAGGAATGTCATGAAGCATACACATTAGATCAACAAATTTCTTCTCCATGGGTTGATCTACAAATCGATTTCGACGACTGTTCATAAATGAATACAAAAATTAATCATTTTCTGATCTATGGTAACTAGGATTAGCAACAAAATGATTAGTACTAGTGACCTCTTCTTCTTCCGCAATAAGTGGGACATTGTGTTTTTGAACAACAAATTCATCTATCATGGTGATATTTTGCATCATGTATTCCATTTTATTACCAAAATGTAGAGCTCCACTTCTAAAGATGTCAGGCACTCCTTCTCTATGTTCTCCCTCTGTTCTTCTTTCAACTTTGACCTTTTTACCAACATATTAGCTTCCACAACTATTGCACTATCCTGCATTTCTTTGAGTGTTGTAATGTTCATTTCTCTCAATTGAAATTCCATTTCTAGATCAAAG
Organism: Pinus taeda; assembly: GCA_000404065.3. Lineage (NCBI taxonomy): Eukaryota > Viridiplantae > Streptophyta > Pinopsida > Pinales > Pinaceae > Pinus > Pinus taeda. The sequence goes on from APFE030146380.1 coordinate 208,951, forward strand.
GCATCTAGGTTGCGTAAGGGAGTTTAATGAGGAGGCAGTTTTATATCAGCAAGCATTGAATGGTATAATTGACCGAATCTAGCTAAAAAGTGTTGCACTATTTCTCTTGGCTATCTTTTCAAATGATTATGCTCTTCTAAAACTAGAAAAGGGTTCCTCTTAATCACCCATTTATCAAGAAATACTTTCACAAACTGGTGGAAATAAAAAATGCTTGCAATAGGTAAGTTTTTGAACCATTTCTTAGCTTTGCCTTGCAACGATAAAGAAAAATTATTGATACTGATATCATCTTCTTCAACCTCAAAAAGGTCAAGAAATATTTCAAAATTCTAAATGTGTTTTTTAGTAGACATGTTATCATATTCTCCATCAAACCAGGGAAGATATTTGTTATAATTTTCAAAGAAATCATGGAGTATAAAAGGTAAGATGAGTGGCTTGTATCTATCTAGAATTTTACAAGGTGTACGAGTATGTAAGAAAGCTATAGGATTAGTCTTGATGTCTTGAGGCTCATCAAGTTGAAGATGGTCAACATAAGATTCAAAAGAAGGGTTTTGATCAAAATCAAAATTTGTAATCACAATCTTCAAAGCAAAGGAATCAAATGCAGATCTGGGATCTTTTCTCAAATACAATATACTTTGGAAAACCTTCTTGAAATTCTCAGGAAAGGAGAAGAAATAATTTACAATAAATAACATGAAGTCTTGGAGGAAAGTGCAACTTGAATACCTGATCTTCCCATATTATCCTTTCATTTTTATGTTGGTAAGGTTCATCCTCCAGTGGAGTCTTTGAATTAAATTTGAAATTGATTTGGAGTGCGTGGGTGAATGATTTCATCCTTCATGCTCCTGATCACTGTCCACCATCATCAATTAGATTTGATACTTGTTGTTCTTTCCCAGCGAATATATGATCTTGCGTTCCCTAGCAATGATGCCAAAATGTTATCCTCCACGATATCCCAAGGCTGAGAAAGGAGATCGACGAAGGTAAACTCAAACCAGTTAGGGTTCAGCTAGCGCTGCCAAACCATAGAGGGCTCTCTCTATCAGCTCACAGCTAATGATGACTGAAGTGGGAAAATATGTTAGGCTAGTGATTTCATCTCAATGGTTTTGAAATTTATGGCTTTGCTGGATTAGGAGTGAAAATCAGGGAACTAGGTCAAATGATCAAAGGTTTCAGTTGCAAGAGATATAAAGGAGTAGGTTTGGTATGCCTTTGTAATAATTTAGGGTTCTTTCTATGTAGTGTAGAGTGGAAACGCCAAGACCAAAATGAGCATGGCAAGCATGAATTCATTTATTAGAAGATAGGTGACATAAACATGAAGTTACTAACAAAACAAAGCTTAAACTTAAGAATTCTATTTAAAACCTCTTAGGAAAGTCACTAAATAGCATAGATATGGAAAGAATATGGAATTATCATCATTCATATAAGACTATAATAGACATAAAAATTATCACAATCTTACAACACAAGAATTCTTGAATAATAGTTGCAAGTGTCCTTTGATTTCCCGAAAAAAGTGATGAAGTAGAAGCTCCAAGAGTTCTACTTACTGATGTCCAAACTAGAGTTTGATTGAAAAATAGGTACATATAGACCACCAAATCATCTTCCCCTCACTCAGGGATCGAAATTCTCGCTATAGAATCAGCTGACACAAATTTGTCCAACAACTCCTAATGACTAGGGAGGTTAAAAAAAACTACCAAATTGGCCTTAAACTGATGCATTTTAACATGAACACCTTTACAAGCATGAATCTAGCATTTTCTCACCCTAGTAATCATAATTATTCTTCAACACATCAATATTACTTCAAACATAAGTAATTATATCAAGAAAACTCGAAACTAGTTGAGCAAACTGAGAAAATTGACTTTGAGGCAAAAATGTAGTGAAACTGGGAAAAACATAGTGTGTAGCTTGAAGGCGACTTTTGGAGGGGTTCCTATGCTCCAAATTAGGATCGTGGTGGATCATGGGAAAACTGGGGATGTCTAGTTATCATTTGACTCATCAAGAAAGTCATTTAGACACTTCATGACAGAGAAAAATGCATTTTCCCAAGACTACTCCCAAAAGTGCAGTAAAAACGCAGCAAAAACGTAGTGAAAATGAAGCACCATCTTGCAGGGCATGTTTGGCTACCTTCATGAGATCAAAATGTATATCAAAAGGTACCATTGGAAATATTAGGTTGACTAGTAGTCAATAGAGTACTTAATCATGCAAAATGGCCTCTCCAAGACTTAGAAAAATGCATTCTCCCAAGGTCATTCCAAAAGTGTAGCGAATCTCCTCTAGCAAGTGTATTTTGGGCATTTCTCCCCAATCATTACAGTGTGTATAAACTGAAAGGGTTTTTTGTTCCTTTCTCTATTGTTGACTAAAATGTCTTTCAAATTTTTAAATTCATCTCCATTTCGTCAAAAACATACTTTGTAGGAAAATTGTCCCTATGTGTAGCAAATGATTTGTCTCTTGGAATGATTTCTTGAGAAATGGTGGACACATCCTGTTATGTGCTAAAATGGTCTCACACCTAGAAAGTTTCCCTACTTTATAATTCCTCTGATTAGTGGGTGTGGTATTTGCATCTAGTATGTAACTGTAGCTCACTAGGAAACAGAATTATGGTTTAGTGCTAGAAAACAGGGGATTTAGGGCAGTTTTAGGAATGAAGGGACATGAAGAGGTTAGGGGGATCCTAAATTCTTGGGAAAGTTTAGGGGGGTAGGGATAGATGTTGGGACGTGTACAGAAGTGAAATTTTAGGGAATGGGTGAGGGGAAAGGGTGAAAACGTTGAAATAACAGTCCTAGCCTAGGAAAGTGTCAAAAGCGTAGCAATAGGCTAGAGTTTCTGGGAAAGTAAAGGAAAAGAGGGGAATGGGCATGGGAAAATATTAGGGGAGGATTTAAGAGGTACTTAGCTATTTTGGGAGGTTTAGAGAAGTTAAAATTCACATAGGGAGTGATGGGAAGAGCAACAAATAATTTTTACACACTCCTCGCTACCCTTTCTGCTAAAAACATAGTGTGGGGTCTAGGATATGCCCTAGAAGATATGGGGATGAATGAGAAGGGTTAAAAATGATACCAAAATGTATATTAGTGTGAGGAAGGTTAGGAAATGTGGAGAAAATAGTTTATTTGTGTGCCAATTAACTCATAGAGTGAAAACTTGAAAACGTAGCGTGGAAATCCTAGGAGAGGGTTCCACACTTTCAAACTGAAAATCTCACTTTGTTGAGGTGGTGTTTGCCTTTGACATACCTATACTAAACTGAGAAGACATTCACTAATTTAAGAAAGTTCTTGGAGATACATTTCAAGCCACCCTTGCAAGAAGATGTAGCATCCAGATGAAAACGTTGCAAGCAGTGTAAAAATGTAGTGTGAGACTTTGAGATGCACAATAAGAGTTATATTCGATGTTGAATAAGTCTTTTGGGATATGGATGATGAATTGGAGTCTTTTTTACATGTGAATGATGAAAAAAGAGACTTGTAACGTCTTTAAACACAGTTTCTTATATATGTCAAAGGATGAAAATATACCCTTCCTTTTGTAGTAATATTCTTCATAAATGTGGCTTGATACCTTTTATTACCTTTATTTCATAACATGTTATCTCCCTTGGTGTCAAGACTTAAGACACATAATAATGATGGCGCTTTTCTTTGAATTTGGGCATAGTAATGAAAACATCTGTGGAAACGTAGACTAAAACTTATATGCTGATACATCAACTGATCAGAGACCAATAATGACATGACCATGACAACTATTGAGAACCATGATTATTGAAGGGAGTAGCACTAACCTAGACTCAACAATCAATGATCAATTTTTTTATTTGAAGACCTATTCAAACCATAAAAAAATTGACCTAAGACCCTAGAAAAAACTTTAAAAGAGAATATTTGATCACTCGTGACTGACATGACTGACACGCACTAACAGTACTGAGTTACATGTTTGTATTCCTCACTAGTTTTGGCATGCATGACACATGCATGTCGTTTATTGGTGAGATTTATCATTGGCATGCAAGATTACCTGGATAGATAGTGGCTTTTCCTAGCCTTTCCATTTCTAGGATATCGATGGAATTTTCGGTTCATTTCTTTATTTTTATGTTTCATTCTCATGTTTCCTTTAGCTTGGATTGAGTTATTAGTCCCTGGAGCCTTAGTTGGAAAAATGATCTCGAAGCCCTATAACGACTTGAGTTGAGTTACTAGACCTAGAGCCTTGGTTAGAAAAATGATCTAGAGCCTGGCAACAACTGTGGGTTGAGTGAATAGTCCTGGAGCCTTTGTTGGAAAAATTCTCTAGAGCCCGACAACAGTTGTGGGTTGAGTTACTAGTCTTTGAAGTTGTGTTGGAATAAATGCTCTGAAGCCCTAGACAACTTGGGTAGAGACCAATTTGGTGATGGTTTGTGATATCTAACCGTGAGGTGGAATAATTGTTTGATGGATTGAGGTGTTTTTACCTCTTGAAGCCATGATTCATTTTTGATGGATTATTACATGATCCCACATTCATGCTTGGAATATCACACGGGGGTGACTAGCTGATGAGAGATTTGGATCAACCATGTATTTGGTTGGGTGGTACATGGAAGTCCCAAACATGGTTGCATTTTAAATATTTTAATAATATATATTTTCCTCTTATAATTGAGGGGTAAATGTACTTGTTATTATGTGATCTTGATGGTTGTTTTATCATTTTTATGCTACTGGTTATGTTTTGGTTATGAGAATGCTTTATGACAGTGATGATGTATCGCTCTCATCATGTTTTTATTTGTAAATGAATGAACAATGTATATGTGTCCTAATGTATGAAACAATAGCTAATGTGTTGAGTCAACAATGATTCTTTGTGATTCTTAGATAAGTATGAGACCCCTATGCTAAGCTCTATTTTTAAGACCTATAGATTTCATATTTTTTATATGTTTGATGAAATGCCTATCATGGCTAGTAGGCATCCAATCGATTCGTTTATGATGTTTTACAAATTTCCTTTGTTCCACTGTGACATTTCATTTTTGAAGGTATCATTGAGTTTTGGGCGGTGACCTAGGGACTTGGCTTGAAAAATTGGAAAAAATCCTAGAGATGGAGGTACAACACTAGGGAAAAGATTCCTCAAAAGCCCCCTCTCCCTTGTTGTGGGAGAATCTAGATCCTCCTAGATGAACCCTTGTTCATAATAAGGGAGCATCAAGGGGTTTCATGCACTAAAACTTTAGTTGTTCGAAGGGTTTGATGTATTAAAACTTGAATTGGTCTCTGAGGCTGGTTACTTGAGTGATTGGAATGGCTCCTGGGAGTTATGTTGCTGATGTGGAAGGTTTTTTTGTTACCGGGAATAGTGTCCACTCGGAGCTGCTATTCCCACTAAGACTTGTAGCTATCTTAGAAACAAACAAGTAAAGACTACTTTCATTTTCCTTTATGAAAATAGATCAGAGTGGAACAAAGGACACCAACCTTAGTCTTGCGCTTGGTTCCTTACTTGATTCCTCTCCTTCTTGATAGATCTTTGCCATTTCTTCTTCATCTACCCAGCTTCAAAGAGCATCTGTGGAATCAAAGAAGCATAATACTATCGAAGAACACAGATCTATATTCATAAATTACACAGGACCAGATATGTATTAACCATACAAATGTATATATAATCAAACATACAAGAATATGGAGGAAAACTTGAATAGCTTTATTA
>APFE030146387.1:0-15974 GCA_000404065.3 Pinus taeda
ATTAAGACACCAGGTCTATTACAACCTTTATCCATTCCAAGTCAATGTTGGGAGGAGGTTTCAATGGATTTTATCACAAGTTTAACCAAGTCTGAGGGAAAGAGTGTCATCATGGTGGTAGTTGACAGACTTACCAAGTATGCACACTCTTGTGCATTATCACATCCATTTAAAGCTAGTACAGTTTCTACTGCATTTATGGAAACAATTCAAAAGCTACATGGAAACCCAAAGATTATTGTAAGTGACAGAGATCCCTTTTCACTGGAAATTTTTGGACAAAATTATTTTCTTATCTTGGTACTCAGTTAGCTCATAGCTCATCTTATCATCCTCAATCTGATGGGCAAACTGAGATAGTAAACAAATGTTTGGAAGGATATCTTCGTTGCTTTGTATCTGATAAACAGACACAATGGTCAAATGGTTGCCTTTAGCTGAATGGTGGTATAACACTTCCTTCCATACAACAACAAAAATGACCCCATTTATGGCACTTTATGGGTATCAACCACCATCCATCACATCATATTTAAGAGAAAATTCTAAGGTTCAGGCAGTGGAACATCACGTCGAACATCAACAACAAGTCCTCCAACTCTTAAAGGATAACCTCATGTTGGCACAGAATAGAATGAAACAACAGGCAGATCAACATCGCAACGAAAGAAGTTTTGATGTAGGTGATTGGGTTTTCCTACGGCTGCAACCATATAAGAAAATGTCTCTCAAACAAGCTAAGAAGGATAATAAATTATCACCAAAGTATTATGGCCCGTACAAGGTGTTGCAAAAGATTGGTACTATGGCATACAAATTGGAGCTTCCTATAGCTTCTCAATTGCACCTAGTTTTCCATGTTTCATGTTTAAAGAAGATAATAGGTGACAAGCTCCCAATTCAAACAATATTGCCAGAACTTGATGAGGAAGGAAAAATTATATTGGAACCAGAAGCATTCACAGAAACAAGAACTCGACAGCTACGAAATCGATCAATTTCGGAGTATCTTATCGAGTGGAAGAACTTATCCACTGAAGATTCCACATGGGAGGATGCGAATTTTATATAGAAGCCTCCATAACTACTAAAGCATTGAGAACAACACCTTTTTGAAGGAGAGGGGTGTGTTGGGTCCCTATAATACTAGTGATTACCCCAGTACTATTTTAATTGCATCTCTTATTAATATTGTTGTGCCCCTATTATCCCCATATTGTTATTACTGTGCCCCATAGACTCCATCTATTGTTATTTTTGTGGCTTTATATTATTATTATTAGGTCAGTTGGGTTATATTGTGACTCCTTAGACTCCTATATATAGAAAGGAGGTTTTTTCATTTGAATCATCCAAGAATTGTTCATTTATGTAATGTAAAGGAGGTTGTCCCCTCGAAAAGGTTGAATTGTAAGGCGTTGATCTATATTTTCTATCTTTTCTTGAGCTGGTTTCATAACATCTTGACAACATGATTTTCCTTGTCCAGTGGACCTTTGGCTTCTTCCTTCTTTTCCTTCAAAAGTTTCTTGTATGTGGCCATTCTCTTCCAACATCTAGAAACATTATGGTTATCCAGACCACAAAAGGAACATGCAATTCTTTTCCCATGCTTATATGTAAATTTATCATGCTTTACATAATCAAAAGGAATATGTTTAGAACTAGATTTATACCTTTCTCTTTTACATTTATTGCCTTCATGAGGAGCTGAATTGAATGAAGAAGTAGCTCCCTTTGAAACACCATCAACCTCTTCAATGGTTTTAGAGTTTCCACAACTCTGTGGTTCAAGTGTATGCTGATATACACCTTCTTTCTTAAAATGATGTTTCAAGCTATTGCATTCCCCATGAATACAATCTTTACACTTTTGGGGTAGAAGACCTGAAATGAAACTCCTCCTTAGAACTGTTTCAATTTTCTTCATGGCAGCTTTGGAACTTTCTCCATAAGATTGTCCATAGACAAGACCCAAATACTTAGGCCTTTCCTCAACCATTATTGGCTCAACAATACCTTGTGCATGTTTTCCCAAGCCTTTTCCTTCATAGCCCATCTTGGACATTAACTTGGAGCCTATGCCTCTGGTATGTTTTTCAAAAGAACCAACATAAATATTCTTAGAAGAATTTGAAGACAAACTGGAATTATTTACCTCTTCTTCAAGCTAATACTTGACTAAGGCTTCTTTGGCAACAAAGAGTTGTGTTTCCAATTCATGCATCCTTTCTAGGTTCATATTTGCAATATGAAGTTGTATCTCCATTTCCTACAATTTGTCAAAAAGCAACTCCTTCTCTTCCTTCATGGAATTCAACTACTCTCTAAGTATGATGCTCTTCCTTCCATCCTCATACATTTCTCTCACCATGTCCATCAAGATGAACAAGTCTTGCTTCATGTCTTCATCAAAGAATCTTGTGATGAAGGAGGAATTTGAGGATTCACTTGTAGAAGTTGTCATTATGCAAATGAACAAAAGAACTTCAAACAAGATTAACAAAGAGCTTATTCAAGCAACCTTTTGCAACAAACCTCTTGTGCTTTAAGGATGACCTTGAGGTCCTTTGGGATAAGAACAATGCCTTCAACCCTTCTTCCTTCTTGTCCTCTCCTGGAATTAGCTAACAACAACTTTCCTTTCACCTTTGCAAACTCAAACAATAGTCAGTTTACAAACAATCAAATAGAAGAATTTGACTATTTGAACACCTTTCAAGTCAAACAAGCATATAGATTGCTTTGTTAATCAAGCATCCTGCTTTGATCAATCAAGCATCATGATACCACCTGCTTCATGATACAACTTGCTTTGGTATAACTTACTCTGACATAACCAGCTTCGATATCACCTTCTTTGAAGGTGGGGTTAATCAACTTGATGCTCTGATACCACCTGATCTGAAATGGGGCACTAACGGCTTCTTTTCAAGCTTATTAATTTCCAAGATCTAGCTTATGATTAACCAATTGCAGAATTAAAAGAACTTGAAATAGGTGTATTCTTGTGTTTGCCTTTAAACTGTCTAATGCCTTAAATTCTGTTACTTACGTTGATATTTAAATACATGTAACAGTAAATAATGCAGCAAATAAACAAACACATAAGACAACAATATGATATGGAGTTCACCCTAATATCTTGGGCTACAACTCCTTGAGCTATAGTCAACTTGACTAGGCTCTTTGGGATTATGGTTGTATTATTTTACAAGCTCCATGCTCAACTCCATTGGTTTACAACTAAAACTATGGGTTTAGAATACCATCTTATCCTGCTGGTTTTCCATACTCTGCAGACAAATATAGGCTTCTCTGGACTAGATTCCTTCAATCAGCGCTCTGAGCTATCTTGAGCTTTATCTTGCACCAACTCCCTCAGAATTCTCTTACTATCTCTGGAATTGCTTCTTCTATCTTCAGCACACATCAGACACCAACAATAGCTAGATCATTTGATCTCTTTGTTGTTCTCTCAGCTTTGGCTCTTGGCTTTGGCTCTGGCTTTGGCTCTAGCTCTGACTTTGGCTCTTGGCTCTGGCTCTTTGTGTTATCAGTGGTTCACTTTACCTCAAAGCGAATCTGAGCAACCTTCAGCTACTCTGTCAATTGAGCTCCCTGTGCTTTTTGTAATGCATCAGTTACAGCCACCTCCATCATTTAAGAACCCGATTGTTTCATCACAAGAATCCGTTTACAAATGGAAAGGAACCAGCAGGCATGGCCACCTGATCGTTTTTCCTTCCTCTGGACGAAATAGCCAAATAACGAAAATACACAGGAAAACGCATGCAAAACACATCGTGGGCATTTAACCAAACTTCAAATAATATAGAATCACATCTATAAACCTGTCGGGTCAGTGTTCTTCGTTGCTCATCGCAAATCACATTGGATAAGGCCAAAACCCAATTACATGGAAATACAAAGAAAATCTGCAAATCCAGATTTCAAATATTATAAAATCATGTCTATAATCCTTATCGAGTCCTCCTTTGGTCAAAAACCCAAATACATGGAAATACACAGAAAATCCGAAATTCTGGATTTCAAATATTATTCAACCACATTCATAAACTTGATCGGGTCCGTGCTTTGTCATAAGTCACAATCGCACGTCGCATTGGCATTGGCTCCTTGTATCAGGGATTCACCAATCACTGATATTGGCACATCTCTATAGACCCCAATCGCATGTCGCATATCACAATTGCAACGGCCCCGACAGTCTTCCCTTTGACTGTGCCGATCTTCGATCGCCGACCATCGCTTATCGCAATCGACTCACCCAGGGTCCCGATATCACATGGCAGCCTACCTCCAATTCAATATATTGTAGATCGCCAATTGGGGTTCCTTAAATCCTTTAGGCTAGGTCCTCCCTTTGAACCTTTTGATGTGATTTTTCCATAGAAATCCTTTACTTCTCTTAAGTCCCATTTATATAAGAAATTGCCTCCTTTTCAAAGGACAATGGGCAAACTTCTTTCTGCAATAACTCCATCATCCAAAGTCCATTTTATCCCATTCAAATTGCATTAGATTCAGACTAAAAAGATCATTGTAATAAGACTATTTCCAATAACATCCTTTCACTTTCATTTTCTTCTGTGAGGAATAATTTTAGACTTAAAAGTCTATTCTAGATCCATTTTGGATCAGAGATAGAGAAATGGATCTTAAGTTTGCAATATCGTTATTGCTCAAGAAAATTTTAGTGAATGGTAATTATCATTATCAATTTTATTTATTTTTATTAAGAGAACTTAAAAGTAAATAAATTAAATCATATTGGTAAATAAAAATAACAAGTAATAAATTAACTATAATATTTATTTTATGGGGATTTTGTTTAGTTATTATTTAAATTTTGTAAATATCTTTGTAACATTTTAAACTATATGAATATTACTATGAAATAATTAATCTATGAATATGATAATGATGTTGATGATTAACATCCACTAAGATCAATGTCATCTATCGAACCTTAAGAAATTAAGAGATTAATTGAGACTCCTTCATATTTTATTTCTATGATAAAAAAGAAGGGAAATAAACATTCATAGGTCACTATAGTTATGTTGACGTAACAAGTCAAGAAGATTGGTAGGGTGGAAAATGCTTTGGAAATGAGAAGGGATCTGAGTAAGAGCTAAGAAATCCAAGAAAAAATGTTTTTCATCTTCAACCCTCTTAGTATTGTAAAAAAAAATGTTTTTCATCTTCAACCCTCTTATTATTGTAAAGATGACAAATTCTTTCATCCCAAGGTGTTTTGGGACTAGACCAACTCCCAGTTTCTATTGGGAGACCATGAGAATTAGTTCTTATCTTCACAATGTTCATTTCTTATTAACATTTCTCAAGACAAAAGGATAATTTTGGCTAGCAAGAGTGGGTTGATCACCTCTTTATAATACCTTGGCTTCCTTTTCCCCTCTAGCTCCTTATCATCCCACAACTTATCCTTAAATTTGGAAGAATAATATTTTTTATATTATCTTTAATCTCCAAGATTATCTCCTCCTTTATCCCTCAATGGTTGAGCTAAGACTAGGCATCGTTTTGCCATCCTCGCTTGACCTCGAGGTGGGGGTTCTAGCTATAGCTAGAAGTAGTTTTGGGGAACCTTGTGGCATCCATGTTGTAAATATTCTTCTTATATGTTAGATACCTAATCATGGACATGCTTTCAATGGGGTCAAAACTAACTTCAATAAAGATGATAGGATAGGAAGTATATCCTTTCATCTCGAGGTTGTAGATTATAAATTGTTTTTGGATCAACTCAATTTTCCTTTGTGATTCTCTAGATATACTACAATCCCAAACCTCACAACCATATAAACTAATAGGGGTGACGAGAGCCTCAAAGAGGAACCATTTGTCGCTCCAAACCAAATATCACTCCACTTCCAACTGTTTTCATCATTCAATGATCCTTTTGTCAATGCTACGATTCCAGTTGAGTTAATAAATGTCAATACTTGAATATTTGTATGAAGAAAATTCCACCAAATAATTATTATGATAGATGAAATCATCATAATTAAATTTTTTATATTTAATTATCATATATTTAATATTGAGTATATAATATAATTTAATATATTATTAAATAATATATAATAACATACATATTTAAATTTTAAATTTAACTATGATTAATCAACCATCTGTGCTTGGTATATTTTGTTTGCTTTTTAAAACTTATAAACTCGACATATACCCTTTTCTAGAAGGCTAGCATACACTTGAAACTTTTTCACCTCTCATGCCACGAAGACCAACGACCACCGTGGGGATAACGTTATACGAGTGAATTGATAACACACTAATAATTTGAATGGAGTTATACAACAATTTCTTTAGATGTGATACCACATGAATGGATTCTCACTTATTCTCCATCTTCAACGTGACTTACACGACTTCTTCATTACAGTCGTCGATAATATAGATAAGAACACACAGCTCACATGCTTTGGAAGACTCTATGGTTGGAAGAATATGTGGTCGGAAACAGAAAGGATGGATCTTTAATTTGTTTTCCTTATCTCTTGCCATGAAGACCAACTACCACCATGGGGGTAACATGATATTGGAGTGAATTGATACCACACAAATAATTTTCAGTGGAGTTGTTATTCAACAATTTATTTCCATTTCATGCCACTTTAATTGATGCCTACTCATTCTACATCCTCAATGTGACTTCTATGCACAAGACTCTTCCTTGATCAAAACATTTTGTATCCATAGATATCCATGTCGAACACACAACTCAAAGGTGTTAACATTTTTGCACATTTCACATTTAAATATAAATTCCACATATATCTCTTGATACCAATATATAGGAGTCAATTGATACCACACAAATCATTTTCAATGAAGTTGTGTCAATCTTGTCCCTATGGTAATGGTATATTGTATATGGTTTTGGTGCATGGTTGTGTGTGGGTCCTGGTCCTGGGGTAGGTCACGACTCAATTGTTCTTTCTTTCTCTAACGTACAATTTTGTTTCTCAAATTAATTACAGATGAGATTCACGTGGCCACTTCTCGTTTTTTTGCTGTGGATGTTTCAGTCTATCAATATAGGCCTGACTTCGGGAATTGGTGGAGCAATAGTAGATGCAGGACTGTAAGTACTTGTAGTCACCTATTGACAACAAGTTTTCTAACTGGATCTTTATTTTGTTGGTTTCTTATGCAATTTCGTTGGTAGGTATTAGGGGATGTAGCGACCCTCAGAAGTGTCTTACTTCTGAGCCTAGATTATTTTTGGGCCAACCTCCAGATTTTGAGACAACCCATTGTTTGATTTGTAGGTGTAGCAAAATGGTTCGTGCCTTTAGTAAGGGAAGGGATGGTCGGGGAGGTCACGACTGCGATAAACAAAGGAAAGAATCCCCTTCCGAGACCATTCAACATAGCTCATCCGTGGGGATTGTAAATCGACATCTCGATTTATCTAGGAAGTCACTCAGACATATCATTCGGGAATTTCAAACTCGGTCAAGCAGCGCATAACAGATTGGGAAGAGGAGAATAAACAAATAGAGGAAAGTTTGGAAATTGATTTGGATGAGTGACAAACTTTTATTCTGGACCCTAGCCATACCTGTGAAAGATCCACTCAATACAGGCAAATGGTCCACTTATATTGGATGATAAAGATCCTTCTGGATAAAGCCTTAAAGAAGTTTCCACCAAACATGCATATGTCTTCCCATGGGCACTTGGATTATAATAAAGAGTTTCAAAAGATCCAATTTCAATTGTAGTAGCAAAATGGATGCCTCAACCACATTGAGCAACACATCCCATGCATTCCCCACATGAAGTTGCCAAGTTCCGTTGTGAAGGACTCTCCTCTTGTTGATTCAGCTGATGATTTGTAGAGTGACAGTGCACCCCTAGTTTTAGTTTTGTATGAAGCAGTTTCAAAATTTTAGGCATATTATCAAGCATATTATCGTTATGTTTATAGTAATCTAACTTGTAGGAAAAACAAAGACTCTCACACATATATAGTGTGACTAGAAAGATCTATTATTTTTTGTTTTTGGATGGCTTATTTTTCTATCAAGTGGCCAACATACCCGGTTTCCCTTAGGGTAGGTTAAGGCCACCTAACCTTCAGACATGTGTATGTAACTTGTTGTTTTGATAGAAAAATAATGGAAATGTCCTACCAAACTTACAAAAAAAAATCTATATATAAAGATAAAAGTGATCTTATAATCACATGAAAAGCCTTCTTCCTCAAATTCTTTCGTTGTAGCAATAGATATTGTGAATATTTTATGTTGTGAGAAATACATGACTCTTCTTAATAGATCCAAACCTTTCTAAAATTATTCACTTATGTGTATATAAATAATATATTTATAAATATAAAAGTCATCTCACATGACCGATGAACCACATTAGTTGGTTTGAAAGGTCGACCAAATCTCAATGATGTGATTATTCTGAAAGACAATCTCATTATCTCAATTGATACCACACAAAAAAATTTCAATGGATTTACTCAACCATTTCTTTCGATTTGACACCACTTGTTCTCCATCTTCAACGTGACTTGTACCTTTATCAAGACGGCCATGTATGTATAGAGATGTATGTAGAACACACAACTCACACGTTGTTAGAGATATTTTAGTGGGAGAGAGGGAAATGGTCTTCAATTTGTCATATCATTATTGCTCCTCTACATTATGTTGTCCCTCTGCCTGCAACAACCTCTATTAATTTCCATACTCATCATCAGGAAGAAAATTTTAGTGAAGGGTAACCACCCTTATCAATTTTTTTTTCTCTATTAAAATGACTTAAAAATAAATAAATAAAATCATATTTCTAAATGAAAATAACACGTAATAAATTAATAATCTATAATATTTTATTCATATTGAATTAATTTTCTTTTAGTTATTATTTTAATTTTGTAAATATTATTGTAAAATTTCAATTCCTGTCAAAATTACTATGAGATAATTAATTCATGATGATGATTTTGATGAATAACATCCATTAAGACCAGTTTGGTCTATGGAACATTAAGAAAGTAAGAGTTGAGACTCTTTCATTTTTTATTTCTATGATCAAAAAGAAGGGAAAGAAGCATTCCTAGGTCACTATAGTTTTGTTGACTTAACAATTCAAGAAAGTTGGTAGTGTGTTTTGGAAATGAGAATGGATAATAGCCTAAAAATCCAAGAAAAAGAAAAAAATCATGTTGAACCCTCTTAGTATTGTAAAGGTGTCAACCTCCTTCATCCCAAGGTGTTTTGGGAATAGACCAACTACGAGTTTCACTTGGGAGCTCATGAGAATTAGTTATTATTTTCACAATGTTCATTTTCTTATTATTATTGTTGAAGACATAATGATGAATTTGGTTAGCAAGAGTGAGGTTGATCACCTCCTTATAATACCTTAGCTTCATTTTCCCCTCTAGCTCCTTATCATCCCACAACTTATCTTTAAATTTGGAAGAATAGTATTTTTTATATTATCCTTATTCTCCAAGTTGATTTCCTCGTTTATCTCCCATTGTTTTGGCCAAGACCATGCATCCTTCTGCCATCCTCGCTTGACCCAGAGGTGGGGGTTCTAGCTAGAGCTAGAAGCAGTTATGGGGAACCTCATGGCATCCATGTTGTAAAGTTTCTTCTTATACATTAGATACCTAAACATGGCGATGCTTTCAATGGGGGGAAAACTAGCTTAAATCAAGAGGATATGATAAGAAGTATTTCCTTTCATCTTGAGTTTGTTGGTTACAAATTGTTTTTGGATCAACTCAATTTTCCTCCATGATTATCTAGATATACTACAACGTCAAACCTCAGAGCCATATAAAATAATATGATTCACGAGAGTCTGAAAGAGGAACCATTTGTCGCTCCAACCGAAAGATTAATCGACTTACAACTAGTTTCAAGCTAATAATAAACGTTTCATCCTTAATGATCCTTTTGTTAATGCTACAATTCTAGTTGAGCTAATAAATATCAATACTTGAATATTTGTATGAAGAAACTTTCTCCAAATAATTATTATGATAGATGAAATTATCATAAATGATAAAAAAATTTAGATTTAATTATCATAAATTTAATTTTGAGTATATAATATAATTTAATATATTAATAAATAATATATAATTACACCGAAGGTGTTTCTTTTTTAATCGTCTCACTCCTTACCATCGTCTACCTTTTTATTTTCGCCCTTTGGATCTGTCAAAGCACGCTGCCACACATTACACGCTGACCATGCTCCATACAGTCATGGTTTCTTGGGTGGACAATAAATGTATGAATGGTCCAGTGTGGGCCCAATTTCATGCCTCACCTAGCGAGTGCCTTGAAGGTTGTTGCTCACTCCCTCTGACAGTAATTGCACGTCACCTTATTACATACATAATATGAATGTTGGTTGTTATCTATAAGAAACTCGACTGAGATGGAGAATTTCTTATAGATACTCGACCTTATCTATATCGCAAGGAGATCACGGGATTGGATGAAGTCATTTACGTACTTGACCGACTCTCTATTCGATTGTTCAACCACTCTGCTTTGAATTCTAAGCCTGCACTACGAGGGATAGGATGGTAGAATAAGCACTCAACTAGGTAAGGAGAGCAAGTAGAGGGCTTTCTTGGGTGGGAAATAAATGGAAGCGAGTCAGATGCAATGAGGATCTCTGAAAATCCATCTGCACGTGCCATTGGTTATCCACCGCCAACTGGGTAAGGAGAGCAAGTAGAGGGCTTTCTTGGGTGGGAAATAAATGGAAGCGAGTCAGATGCAATGAGGATCTCTAAAAATCCATCTGCACGCGCCATTGGTTATCCACCGCCTCACTTCAAAGTGGGAAGTTGAAGTCCGTGGTCATGAGCTTCAGCGGATTTAGGCGCCTCTATGTCAACTTCCTACACCCTCTTCTCTCTAGAAACAATAGAAGTAACAAGAATTCGAAATCCTGTTCAGTATCGAAGGGCATTTCGTCTTCTTCGAAGCAAAAGTGGAGCAAGGATGAGGTCTATCTTTCCTTCTCGATACTGGAAAACAACCTCTGTGCATGTGGATTCACCTAGCATGGGCAAAATTGTGTGAGAGCCTATTCATATGACCAACAGATAGGCTCCACCTCCATAGACTTCAAGAAGGGTGAAGTGGCAAATGTAACTTTCACCTATCTAATGCCAATAACAACACTACCCCTCATCATTCATCCAGAAACCTTGACATGAAGGCTGAAGATGCAAACTATTGTTTGCAATCCATGGATGCGGGATGGCCTTCCAAATAACAATGACATACATAGAGCATTTAAGGTAACAGTTACATGTTTCAGAAGACTTGACTATGCTCAGTTTTGTAATATTAATGTTATTATCTATCACTTTCTTTTAATTACAGAGATATATGAAACAGGGTTTCCTTCTCAGAGGTCATGGTATCTATATCTAATTCACTACCTATCAAAATGAAATATAATTAATTTATTGGGGTTATTAAAGGTTTCAACCTCATGATATCTATTACAAATTTCAAAAATTCATGAGGACATGGATTGCATGGGTGTTTTTTCCATAAGTTAACTAAACCTGCTAAAGAGCGTAACATGAGAAGTCTATAGTGAAGACACCTCTTTCGAGATTTTATCTTATACTTGCATCAATTCTATTGTTTTGGAGCCCAAAATATAGGTGAATTTAGAGGAGAAAATAATGATACCAATACATTGTGAATAAGAATTATGTTGATATATTACTTATTACTTACTCGAGGTTTAGGTTTAATTGTTTGCATAAAATTCAATTAGCTGAAGATTTAGAAAAAAATGGTTGAGCACAACAAGCCAAGTAACAACTTCAATTGTTCTTCCCAAATTTGAGAGCTGGAAATTTAAATTTAATGTCTAACATTCGATATTATAATTCATTGATTGAGAAAAAATTACAAAAATAAAATATAATGCAAGATTCATCAAATAATATTTGAATATTAAGAAATTTTAATTATAGTATAATTATTATATGTTACCTCTAGAAACGTTGTATTCAAAATTCTCTGTGCAAAAATTAACATGACATATAATTATTAGTTCAGATACATTGTAGTCAAAATTCTCGACGAGTATTGCACAATTGTCTATATATTTTAATTTGTAAATTAAAATTATTATAACCTATAATGCCTCAGATACACTGTAATCACAAATACTTTTAACTAACACGTATCGATATTGCTCAATTGTATGTATATTTTAATTTGTAAATTAAAATTATTATGAAATTTAATGACATGTAATCATTAGTGGCATAAACTTACAAAAAAATCGTTGATTCCGCACCAACTTAATTAAACACCAACTTGAACCGTGCGAAAAATGTGCCTGGAATTAGTAGATAGTTGAACTACCTGGAATTAGAATATAAAAGAGGAAATCTACCTATGTGTATATATATATAGATACGTAATATAAAATAAATCCTCAAGCCCACAAATTATTTTAATATCCAAAAAATTCGATATACCTAAACTTATATATATATATATATATATATATTATATAGTAACATCTTTTTTCATTGAGTTCATTTTACTCGAATGAATGTAAAGACTAATTTTATTTTATATATATGTATATATATATATACATAAAATCTTTATTATCATTTTCATTGAATTCATTTCACTGGAATTAAGAAGCGAGTTAAGAAGCCATGCTAATTAGAAAAGGTGTTCATTATAGAAGCAGGTCTTTCTCTTATTAGCTAGTTGATCTTATGGAATTAAAAGTAATACACCCTATCCTATTCTCCTTATAAAAGCAGGTCTTTTCCCTATTGAGAGCCTACCTATGATTACGTTTCTGTTGTACAAGCACAAACTCAATAATATAGACGATCATAGACTTCCTAAGCTAGCTTTAAATTCCAGCGAAAACCACCTAAGGCTCAATCGAGGGTGGCATAAAGACACAAGGGTCTAGTTAAACTATTGTTGAGATTTTCTGTTTTAGTCAAATAGGCAAAAATCTCTGAAGGATGACAACAATAGGGATTCAGTTCCTAGATTAGCTCCGGGTTGTTGGGAGGGAGTTAATGCCTCCTATATTTGATGTGAGGGAGTTATGAAGCTGTTAGATTCTCTATGCTATATAACAGGCAATCATTTGGATGATTTGCTAAGAGTGTGTGAGGATTTCTTGATGTAATCTCCAATTTGATTAATATATTCCTGATGCCTATGTTTGGTGGACGTAGCCCAGATTGGTTGGGTGAACCATGTTAAAATCTGTGTCTTATGTGTCTTATGTGCTTGCTTATTTTTTCTGCTGTGTGTTTAATTAAGTTTGTTGTGCACCTGATCCAACAATTGGTATCAAAGGTTGGAGAGCTGGTGCCTGGTGCTGCGTGGAGCTGCTGGTGCGCTGAGTGGTGGAGCGTGCTGAATGCGTTTTTTTTAAATTGTGCTGTGCGTTTTACACATGTTTGGAAGCGCTGCGTTAATAGGACTCCAGTGTTGGTGTGAGAGTCTTCCATTAGTGTTGTGCGTTACCAACCCACCTGCGTGGAGCGCTGTATGCTACACCTGCGTGTAGCACTGGCGTATTGCTGGACCTGCGTGCTGAGTGGTGGATTATTGGTGGTGCTTCCTGAAAGGCGGAGACAACCTGCATGCTGCCTAATATACCTGGTACATATACTGTGTGGTGCAATGTTCATTAGTGCGTCTGAATTTTTTCAATTGCTGCTGCGCTGTTAATTGTTGCCGGACCCTGCACAAGGAAGGTACTAAGTGCGTGTTTGCATTTTTCCACATGGTGAATGCGTGTTTGCATTTTCGTAACTGTTGTTTCACTTTTGGCTTGCTCAGATTATTCTAAAAATTCCCCAAACTTGTGAATCGCATAAAATCTGTACACAGGTTGTCGTGATATAGTAATTTAGTGTATGTACAAGTTCAGGTTTTGGCCATGGTTTTGCAAGTGAAGTGTGGCTAAAAGAGACGTAGGTACTTATTTTTCATGTTTTTTAAACAAAAAAAAAAGGGTGTACGTAATTATGTTAAAGCCATTAAACAAAAAGGAGTTATAAGGGATATTGAAGCTTTTTTGAAAAGGACATATATTATTTTTTTTGAGAAGTGCATATGGAAAAGGGCAGTTTTTTAAATAAGTGCAAAGGCAGTTTTTTTTTGGTTGTGTAAAAACCAATGCAAAGACAGATTTTTTTTTAATGGCATAAGTACAAAGGTACAAACATATTTTTTTGTAAAATCAAAGGCATAGGCAGATTTTTTGTGTAAAATCGAAGGCATAGGCAATTTTTTTTTTATTGCTGGTTGGATATTGGAGATTATTGTGTTTTTTTGTTGATACAAATGGCGAAAACTCAAAGTGGCCGATTTGAAATTGAGAAATTTAATGGCAAGAATAATTTTGAGATCTGGAAGGTGAAGATGCACGATCTGCTGGTTCAACAAGGTGTGGCAAAATCACTGTTGGGGAAAAACAAAAGGCCTCCTTCCATGATGGAGGATGAATGGGATGAGATGGATGATAGAGCTCTGAGCGGAATTCGGTTATGTCTGGCGGACGATGTTCTGTTCAACATTGTGTCAGAGAAAACCACCGCAGGCCTGTGGTCGAAGCTTGAGAAGCTCTACATGATGAAATCTTTGACAAATCGAATTCTCCTGAAACGGCAGCTTTACAGTTTGCGGATGAAAGAAGGTACCTCAATTGCTGATCACCTGAATGTTTTTAATACCTTGTTGCTGCAATTAAACAGTCTAGATGTAAAATTTGATTCAGAGAATAAGGCAATAACTCTATTATGTTCTTTGCCTGAATCCTGGGATCATTTTGTTACTTCCATAACTTTTAGTACATCAGATATTGTTGGAGCCTTGTTGGCTGAGGAGACGAGGAAGAGGTCGAATGCAGACACCTCTACATCGGAGGTAATGATGGCCAGAGGTCGCTCACAAGAGAGACACTCCGGGGGAAAGCATAGCGACTCTCGCTAAAAGTCCAAAGGAAAGAAGCCAAAGGTGAAGTGCTGGCATTGTGGCAAGGCTGGACATCTGAAAAAGGATTGCTGGAAGCGAAAGCAGGCTGCTAAAGAAGGCGCTTCGATAGAAAAGAAGGAATCCAACACCACAGATACGGGTTCAGTATCAGGTTCAGGTATGAGTGTTGAGGTATTGTCAGTTAATGTTTCAAAACATGATCAACATTGGTTATTAGATTCCGGGGCATCTAACCACATGTGTATACATAAAGATTGGTTTAAAACATATAAATCAATTGATGATGGTGTTGTGTACATGGGTAATGATGTAACATGTAATATTGTTGGGATTGGGAGCATACAACTACAAATGTTTGATGGAACAACAAGAATATTAACTGATGTAAGGCGTGTACCAGATTTAAGGAAAAACTTGATTTCATTAGGAGCACTTGATTCAAATGGATATAAAACTATAATTCAAGGTGGAGTTATGAAAATCTATAAAGGTATCTTACTAGTGATGAAGGCTAAGAAAGTAGGAAATCTATTTCAGTTAGAAGGTAGAGCTGGGTCAGATCATGTGTCTGTGTCTGAACATGACACTAGTTCCATTCACTTATGGTATCAAAGATTGGGGCATATGAGTGAAAGAGGATTGAAAATTTTGGCTGACCAAAAGTTACTTCCTAATCTAAGATCTGGAAAATTGGATTTCTGTAAACATTGTCTGTTTGGTAAACAAAGTAAACAAAAGTTTAAAACAGGCAAACATACTAGTAAAGGTATACTTGATTATATCCATTCAGATGTGTGGGGTCCAGCTCCTACAGCTTCATTTGGTGGTTCGTTTTATTTTGTATCATTCATTGATGATTTTTCTCGGAAAGTTTGGGTCTACATGTTGAAAAAGAAGTCTGAT
>APFE030146402.1:0-11292 GCA_000404065.3 Pinus taeda
TTGTTTAATTAAATTTATGAAATGAAAAACCTTTTTTTGATCTTATGCTTCCAAAGTTCTAGAGGGGTTTATTTGTCTGATCAGGGGAAGCCAATTTCCACTGATTTCACTCCCATTGTCCCTGTTGAGGTTCTGAGGAAATTTCATAATTTCAATGGCCTCTCTGTTTTTTCTTTTATGATAGTTGTACTCTCTTGCAATTACTTTGGCGTCTTCCAAACACACATGGTGTTTGGTTTTGGACGAGTGCTCTGCAAGGGCTGATGTACGGGATCTCTCATTCTTTATGTCAGCCGCGTGCTCTTTTAGTCTTATTTTCAGAGACCGACCTGTTTCCCCAATATAACTCTTGCCACACGAGCAATCGATCTTGTACACACTCTTGAGTTGTTGACGATCAATGTTATCCTTAACTGACCTCATCATTTGCCTTATAGTTCCACATGTTGTAAATTGAGTGTTTATGTTATTCTTTCTTAAAATTTTTGCAATCTTATCTATAATCCCTTGGATGAATGGAAGGTAAAGTTTCCCATGATTTTCTTTGTCTTCACGGGGACGCTTAGAGAGGACCTTATCCTAAGCTCTTCTTATAGCTTTCTTGATAATCCACTCCTTGTATCCAAGGTTTTTGAAGACAGAGGTTAAGTGTTCAATCTCTTCTTTTAGGTGATCAGGGTCAGAAATCCTGAACGCCCTAAGAGCTAGGGTGTTTAAGACGCCAGATTTTTGGGAGGGATGATGGTAAGAGTCAACATGAAGATAGCTATCAGTATGAGTTTTCTTCCTATAGACTTGGTGTCCCAAAGTACCATCTTCTTTTCTACTGATCAGAACATCTAGAAAGGGGATCTTACCATTCTCTTCAAGCTCCATAGTAAATTTGATTTTGGAAGATATAGAGTTAAGATGATTGAAAAACTTCTCCAGCTCTGCCTTACCGTGGGTCCAATTCAGGTTGGTGTCATCAACAAATCTTTTCCCCAGAAAAAGTGTGATAGCTCCCGGGAAAAGTGGTTTCCCCGCCATCGCACCTGCCACGCGTCTTCCCCTGTTACATCTCTCCCCTCTGTACGAATTTTGCTTACCTCCGAAAAGTGGTGCCGATAAACCATTTACTGCCCCTTGTACCATTTCCCACCCGTTAGCGTCCGCACTCTTACCTCCTCTGATCACCATCAAATCTGCCCAACCTCGATCCAACGGTCCACATCTGTCCATTCATATTTCTCCCGATACCCACTATAAGTTGATCTCCACCATTCATCTGTTTCATCCAACGACCAATTTTGTTCCTCTGCCCATCCATGACCACAGCCCGTCCCGTGTACCTGAAGGAAGAAGGTGGCCAACTACTTGTACTCAGCGTAGTTACTCTCCAACAACTGCATTTAACAAGAAAGAATGGTCGAAGAACAAAGGACATTCCTCGAGCAGTTCACAACATTTATCAATTATGGATCTTTCTTCCATAGGACATTCTACCTGCTCAGGAAGGATAGCCAAGTACCAGAAATTGTCAAATATATTTATTCAAGCATCAGAATGTAGCAGAGATTTTTATCAGATAGTTAATGTGGTTGTTGATCCATTAAGACACCTCCACACATAGCCTAATAGAGATATTTTGTAAACAAACTATATATACTGAGAACAACGATGTAATCAGTTTGATGAGTGTTAGATGAGTGTTATCTTGTTGTAAGGTTCAACTTCTGGAGATTGTAACTACTGTGATACCTGCAGCGTCTTGTCTTCATTTTCATCTAATACAAGCTTCTTTTGATGTTAATTGCTCACTTTCCACTTCTTCTTGTTCCAGGTTATGCCTGTTATGCATTATTCATGTACTCTTTGTGTTTAGCATTAGAGGGGTTGTCATCCCACCTCTGTGTTAGGATCTACTTAGTATTATTGAATGTGTATGCAAGTTTCTTTTGTTTTAATGCCAGAGAGTTGTCATCCTGTCTGCGCATTTAGAAATAGAGTTACAGACCTTTTTACTGGTTGCAACTGGCCATCACAGGGTCCTGTGTATCTGCTGGTGCAGTCAGTCTTCTCCATCATCACATTTTGCTTAAATTATGAGTAATTGGTGGTTAAAAGCATTGTAGTTTGGGGGTTTTCACCCATGTTTGGGGTCAATCATAGTAGGAGTGGTTATCTGGCTTGAATATACAGCATTTCTTTCATTCATCCATCATTTTATCCAACATTTTGTTGAGATTGTAATGTTCCCAAGCATCACTGATATACAACCTAGGTGAGTTTCTTGGGGTGATAACAACCCCAACAAACTACAGTTCGTCCTCTTTCTACAACTTCTTAGGAAAATTCAATCTTATGCTCAAAGCCAAAGTTATGACGTTGTTTCCAAGGTGATCTATTTGGAATGTAATTCGGGAGTATGCAAAAACCCTAACTTCCTCAAATTATATATCCGTGAATATAGCAAGACAGGATTTGAAATTCGGAGCTGAGCTTTAGACCGATTTCTTCTCAAATGGGCTTTTTTTTAGCTTCTAAAACTTCGTATCAAAATAGTTATAGTGAACATTCCACAATAACCTGTTTTAGATGAGATTGTGGAGCTTGCAAAAAACCCTAACCTCCTCAGATTGTATCTACGAAAATATAGCGAGACAAAATCTGAAATTTGGACCGGAGGTTCAGTGAGATTTGTTCTCAAATGGTTTTTTTTTTTTAGCTTCTGAAACGTCGTAGAAAAAAATTATAGCGAAAATTCCACAATGACCTGTTTGGAGTAGCAAAACCCTAGAATCCAAAGCTCTGATACCAAATGTTATGGAACCAGCCCACAAAAAGATAGATCAAGATCTTAGAATTTAGCCTCTTCGAGGGGTAAACCCCCTTTATATTACACAAATGAACAATTCTTTGATGATTCAAATGACAAAACCTCCTTTCTACATATAGGAGTCTAAGGGGTCACAATATAACCAAACCGACCTAACAATAATAATATAAAGGCACAAAAATAATAATAGAGGGATTATATGGGGCACAATAATAACAATAGGGAGACAATAGGGGCACAACAATAACAATAAGGGATACAACGAAAATAGTAATGGGGGAATCACTAGTGTTATAAGAACCTAACACATAAGCACATGACCATGCAACCATCATTCTAGCTAGGGTCTAGTCATCAATGCACAATCTCAATAACAACACACACCACAACCTCATGCATGAAAACCACCATCATTGAGTCACTATACACTTGACCATAGACAAACATGAACATGAATAAGTGATGCATAACCATCCACACATATGCCTAAACACATTTGATCAAGCATGGGTGCACGATACTTGAAATCAAACCTACAAGAATGATTATGTAACCAGGCATATAATAATGTAACCAAACATAAAATAATATAACCAATCATACTACAATGATACATGTAAGTGACATAAATCGACATGTAACCAGTCATATACTCATCATGATGCATTCCACAACAAAACATCAAGTTTCAAATGACGAGATCACAACAACCATGAACAAAATCATGCAAATGTAACAAGCACATCAAATTCAAGTGTGAGAGAAACACATGAAATTAACATGCATGCATGACCAACACATAGCCCATCGAGTTTGATGGGTGAGCCATGCTTTGATACCACTATGTAACGCCCTCTTCCCACATCTACCCAAGCAACCGGCCAGCCGGGGTAAACATGCAACGAGAGGCCACTATGATATGACTCAACCTCCTAAGTCACATTAAGGAAGTGCAACCGGTGGAAACACACCATACAAACATTCAATATCAACTATAGGACTCTTAGGAACCAATCCAATACTCTAGATATCTTTCCCTTGGGTCCCACTGAAAGTTTGGACAACTTAAGCCTTGGTCGCTTTCATGTTGTAGGCATGACAACATCAAGAAACTGAAATTCGCTCTCACAGGATTACTTGCTAGTGACCAGAGACTAAATTTGTCAATGATATGCCAACAACTCTGAGATTTGAGCCACTTTTTCAGGCCCAGAGCCCAGGTCACTGCCAAGAATTGAACCATATCTTCATATCAGTAAAATGACATGGAAATGGAAATACTAAAGAAAATACTTGTTCAAGACCTTCACTCGACCCCTACTAGCCATGACATGCATTTCGTCAAACATATCGCGAATATGTAATCTACAGGTGTAAATAAGAGTTCTGAGCATAGGGGTCTCATACCTAGCTGAGAATCGCTAAGAATCATTGATGCCTCAATGCATCAACTGCCATTCCATCCATTAGGTCATAGATACATTAATAATTCAATTACAAGTAAAAACATGATGAGAGCCACACATGGCTGCTATTATAAAACACATACATAACCAACATAATAGGGACAAAAATATCAATGAAATCATAGTCATATATACCACATATAATCCATCATAATACTCTAGAAATAAAAGGAGAAATAACCTTTCATTAATGATACAAAATCTAAACTCAGGATGGGACTTCCACGTTCCACCCAATCCTAGAATGGCTAAGCAAAACCTCTCTTCATCCATAAACCTCGGTGCCATATTATAAGCATGAATGTGGGATCTCATATAACACATCAATCAAAACCATCCAGGGCTTCCAAAGGTCATCCACCTCAACCCATCAAATAGTGATTCCACCTCCCTATCGCACATCACAAAACCATCATTAGATTGGTCTCCATCCAAGCCTTCCAGGGCTTCCAGAGCGTTTGTCCAACCAAGGCTTCTGATACTAGTAACTCAACCCACATATGATGTAGGGCTTCTATAGAATTTATCCAACCAGGGCTTCTAGGACTAGTAACACAACCCACTTAGGGATTCTAGAGAATTTGTCCAAACAAGGCTTCTAGGACTAGTAACTCAGCCCAAGCTAAGGAAACATGAGAACCAACCGAAAACAAACAATGAAAGTAAATCCACAATCACCATGGCTATCCATAGAATGAAAATTCTAGGGAGTCCATTGTCAATCCTGGCCATCCTCCATACTAATGACAAATCACAACCAAAAATCCACATTTATATGCGATGCATACCAGAACTAGTGAAGGAAACATAGCAACTCAGTACCTGCAAGAAAATATGATGTAACTATTGATCCCGATGCCCTGTTGTTCATTCCTACTCTTCCTTTACCTTCTTGATCCAAGAATCCAAGTATACCACACCCACCAAGAGTGCTCCAAGAAAATTCTAAGTCTCCAAGAGTATGAGAGAGACAGAATAATGACAAAGATCCAAAACTGAACTGGCAAAAGGTTACCAACTAATCCTTAGAAGCCTTTTTATGATGAGGCCTCTATTTTCTTCATTTTCCATTATTTTCCTTCAATTTTCTCCTCACATGCAACCCGTGACCTTTCATATCCCTTTTCTCCCTATTTCCGTTATTTTCATAATTAAATGTGCCAAAAATGGCATTTTTCTTTTCCAAAGCCTTAGCCATTGCCTTTGCTAATTTTCTTAGCCATAAATAATCACAAGTGATCCGCATCACTAGGATTTTTCCCAACATTCAAGTTGGAATAAGTGTCCCATCATCTGTGGTTATTATTTTTCCTTTATTTACTTTTATTACATTGAATTTTCACCAGAGCTGTTACAAGATCTATGAATAACGATGAGTATACTAGTAGGTTCTTGGATTTATTGAGTTATATACCTTGTCTTAAGGAGGAGAAACCTAAGATTCAAAGATTCATCATTAGGTTGTCGGTAACATTCAAGGACAAGATTGATATTGATGAGCCTAAATCAATGGAGGAAGTCATACAAAATTTGAAGTGCGGTTATGAGCAATCGAAATATATGTATGAATCCAAATAGGAGTGGAATGGTAATGACAATAAAAAGAGAAAGTGGGATAAGTAGTGAGGAATATTATCGGATACAAGCAACAAAGAGAATGTAGTGTCACATAAGAGGTTCAATACAACTGACAAAGGAAAAGGATTTTAGTTTGAGGAGTAGAACAAGGGTGATGGCAGGAAGCCTTTACAGTATTGGACTTGTGGCTAGGATCATCACAGGAGAGATTGTGTGCAACATTAGGGTGGCATACTGCAGATTTACAGTGCTTAAGAAGCACAGATGGTTGAGGATGTTGGACAGAGTATTCCTCAAATTTATGCATCTTTGGATAATAAGCATGTTGATCAACATACATATATTATTGAGATGGAAGTTAAGATTTGTGATCAAGTTGTTTCTATTTTGATTGACCCTGGATCTAACTATAGTTATATCAATCATGACCTGGTGGATAAGCGTGGCTTGAATAAAGAAGTACATGCATATTCTTGGTTAGTGCAGTTGGCTACAGGTACTAAGAAATGATTTCATCATTGGGTAAGAGTTTATGCATTTGAGTTGAATGGTATGTCTACATCAACGCATATGAATGTACTTCCACTAGGTTCATACAATATGCTTCTAGGTATGGATTGGTTGTATCTTCATAGTACTAAGGTGGACTACTGTGATAGGGCTATTGAGTTCTTTGATGACAATGGAGAGTATATATTCTTGCATGATAAGAGGAAGGCGACACAGGTTAGAATGGTTACAGGTATGTAGGCAAAGCACAATTGTAGGAAAGGGTGTGTCTTATTTGTAGTGCATATTTCTAGTGACAAAGGTAAGGATGTTGAGGATGCTGAGGTCTTGAACAAGTACCCAGTTTTACAATAGTTTCAGGATGTATTCCCAACAAATATCTTAGAGTTATCACCTCACAGGGAAGTGGAATTTTATATTGAGTTGGTATCATGAGTAGCACTAGCATCAAAGGCAGTGTATAGGATGAGCACTCTAGAGTTAGTGGAATTGAAGTTGCAATTGAAGGAAATGCTTGACAAGGGTTACATTAGGCCAAGTGTTTTGCCTTGGGGTGCACCAATGTTGTTTGTGAAGAAGAAAAAGGGTACCCTCAAGTTATTCATTGATTATGGGCAGTTGAAAAAGGTGAAGATTAAGAATAGGCACCCTTTGTTGAGGATTGATGACATGTTTGATCAGCTGAAGGGAGCAACGTCGTTCTCAAAGATTAAGGGTTAGTTTTTAACCCTCAATCGAGCTATTTTTTTAGCGCCCAAGGAGCTCGATCTAGCGCTTGAATGGATCGCTTGAGCCATTGTTTTTCCCTCCAAAACATAACCTATTTCACCAAAAAAATTGACCCATCTCCATGCTTTTTCCCATAATTTATATTAATACATCGCTTTATATAATTTACATGAACACATTAAAATAATTGTCGAGGCCACCTCAATATAATGATCTTCATCTATGTGTTTGTTGAGAAAAGTCATAGGTAGCATGTAGAATCCTAATGAGGCATCAATTAATACATCCTAATTGAATGTCGATGGATTGATAGGATTGCAGTGAGCAAGTCGATGCATGGGTGCAATACTGTGACCGATTACATACCTTCGTATATCTCTTGGAGTGTTTGTTTGCACGGGTTTCCTTGTAACAATGGTTGTCATGCTATTTGTTACATGAATGTTCTCTAGGGGTGGGGGGGAGGAGGGGGTGTTGCCACGTCCCATCGAGTCATCGGTTGGTGGGGAGATAAAAACACAACATCGCCCCCCTCATCCTATTTTTCCACCTTAGTTACCCCATATGCAGATAGTAAATGTCATATTTATTATTATTGAATAGTTGATTAATGTTAGTAAATTACATAGATCATAAATCTTAGGTTTCTACGTAATCATGTGATTCATGATGACTATATAGATGGGTGGTCCATTGTGATACTTTGATATTGTAGGGGGTGATAACTTTGATATAAAATGGTATCAAAGTAAGAAGAGCCTATGAAATGGGAAGAATAAAATAAAAATGAGGAAGCAAATGTTATGTTCATAGATGATAATATGATGTTGCGTAAGGAAGATTTGTTGCTAGACTTGTTGGAAATGTAACTAGTTTCGGTCTTCATAATTGTTGTTCTACTCATTTCAATATGTATTCTATGTAACGAATAAGAGAAGAAAATAAAAAGTTATTATTTTAAAGCATAGGTTTCATGCTCATTATTGATGGTATTCTAGGTAAAAGCATGTTCGGCATGCTTCTAGGGTTTGTTAGGTCATAGGAGTTACTGTCATGAGTTAAGAAAGTCAACATCATGTTTATAAGACCCTTCTAGGAAAAATGTAATTAAATAAGGAATTATTTTTTAGTCTAGAAAGTCCTGGAAACTCCAAAAGTACAGTCGGTCCTGGCAGCTTCAAGTCAGCCTAAAGAAGTCAATTCAACCGCTTGTAAAGGCTATAAATACAAGTACTTCGACCGCATTTGTGACTCACTCACTCACAAGTTCGATTTGAAGAAGGAAGTTGGATCTATAGGTGGGAAGCAAGAGAAAAAGATAGTGAAGGTCTAAAAGAAGAAAGGAAAGACGAAAATCTTGTGTTTGGGCTCTATTTCTCACACACATGCAAAGGATTAGGGTTTCTGTAGCTTCCAAGAAGGCCAAAATTGCAGGTTGGAGTTGCAGTATCAATTAGCTGGGAGAGAAAGATATGTTGGTTTGACTTCGTTGATCTTGGAAGGAGATGCCTTGATCAAGGAAGACTTCTTGAAGCGTTGACTTATATTTTCTGCAACAACTACAGGGCTAAAGCTGTAAAGTCAAAGCAATAGTACTAAAGTTGGAAAGTTGAAGTTGCAATTTGAAGTTGTTTGGTGCTAGATTATTGAAAGACATGACTGGAAGGGCTGACTTGATACTTGGAGGAGGACTTGGTCTAGGGAATGGGTCTTTGCTATCCCATTTGAAGTAGATTCTATAAGAAGAGAAGATTTTTATGGGTTTTCCCCTTGGAGGGGTTTTTTCCCTAGATGAGAGCCTCATTTCTGCATTCTATGTTGCTACTATTTTTTTCTTGATATTTTTTTGATGAAAATATCTAAATAAAGAACACAAGAAGACTAAATAAATTCACAAGCAAATATTAAGGTTAAGGAAAATTGGAATTAATAGCTGCAACTTTACATTTTTCCAACAAAAATAAGAGAAGGGGAAGAAAGTAACATTCATGAAGTGTTGGAAATGGAAGTTGTAAGATGTAGGAACAGCAGGAACCCAGGAAGAAAGAAATGGTTGAAGAATGAAGAGACTAAAGAATGGTTGAGGCTACAATGCTCTTTGGCTTGACAACCCGATGATCTTTGAAATTTAGACAAAAAAGAAATTAAGGCTAGTTTTGTAATATTTATGTAGAAAATGATTAATAAATAAAGAAAAGAGGCTAAGCACATTGTTAGTGTTTTTTTCCTTCGAGTCTCCATATTTATTTTATTGTGTTTATATGATGATATTGTTATTTATTACAATAAATGATTTATCAATTTTTGTTGTGCATACATAATTAACATCATTAAATGATATAGGTCATATATGTTATTGGGGTTTTGTATAATCATATCATTTTAATATGACTCATGTTAATATGACACTTTTTTTATTAATCATTTTAATAAAGAAATTAAAAATAGCATAACTACTTTTGAGTTAAATCTCAATCTTTGTTTTGTTTTGTGACTCTTTTAAAATATTTATGGAAGTTAAAATCATATGATTGAGTTAATAATTATTGATAATTAAATTAAAATCTTAAAGTCTTATTCTAAATGCTATCACCATAATTATGTAAAAGAAAACCAAATACCAATAATAAATTGAAGATTGATAAAAATATTTAAACTATGACATTATTCATAACTTAAGCATGAGTGTTAGTCATGGCATTTTTTTTCAACAAAATTGACGTTAGCAGTGCTTAACCTTGTTTTTGATGGTGGAAATAGATTGAGCACCATAAAAAACAGTTAGGGCAACCAAAATCTTGAAGCTTGACAATAGTAACCTAAATTTCCAAAAAATTCAATCAGATTTATAATCAAAATCATGCTGAAATTTCTATTATTTTTCTAGCAAAAATGACATATAGTTAAACTATGCTATTATAAACTAAATACGCGGCTAAACCTAAATTATGAAATATAAAACATTAAACAACGTCATTTTAAGTGAATCTAAGAGATTCAAACTTACTTCTTTCCACCCATATTATTGTCTCAAGCTATTTAAAATAAATTAATATAGTTGCTTCTAGCTATTTAAAATAAATTAATTAACACATTAACATTTATTTAAAAATTCAAATAGAAGAAGTTATTATAAAAGTAAAATAAAATAAAAGTGGAAAGCATTTTGTTTTGAAGGGAACAAATAAAGACACATCCCCACTTATTCTTATAAAAAAAATTGATATTAAACCGATGGTTTTATTGTAAAAAAGTTGTTATTATAAACGAAACAGTATACGGTTAGAGATGTTAGAAAATGATTTAGTGTCCCTAATTTTTCCGACTCGTGAAAAGATCGGAAGCTTACGCGCATTTATCTTTCCACTTTCTTGGAACTTACTCATCGCATTACTTTATATCTCCCGCTCTATACGCCAATTTCCGCCAAGACCAGGAGTCAATAGGTCGAGTTACTTTATATCTCCCGCTCTATACGCCAATTTCCGCGTTTTTACGGCCCCACCCATGACGCTATATCTCCCGCTCTATACGCCAAGACCAGGACTCAATAGGTCTTTCTATCTCCCGCTCTATACGGCAAGACCAGGACGGCAATTTCCGTGTTTATCCCCCCTATATACGCCAAGACCAGGACTATACGGCAAGAGCAGGAGTCAATAGGTCGAGTTACTTTATATCTCCCGCTCTATACGCCACTTTCCGCGTTTTTACGGCCCCACCCATGACGCTATATCTCCCGCTCTATACGCCAAGACCAGGACTCAATTTCCGTGTTTATCGCTGCAGTCAATACCTCGACTTCTTCCTACGGCGATTTCTCTATCCCTTCCTTCCGTGTTATTGCTGTGACAGCCGCTCTCCTCTCCTTATAAATATCTACATATGTCTCCTTAGGGATTGGATTTGGGGGAGTTGTTGCTATGTTCATATTGTGGGAGAAAGCTAGGTTTTGGGTGTTAGCTTTAACCCAAAAAAACCACAAGTCTTTTATGGAGTGTATAGACTCCCTACATAGTAAGTAAGAAATTGTATATCATTACATCAAAGCATGAATAAAAGGAACTAGTACTGTGTGTTATTATGTGCTATTATGAGATATATATGCTTGTATGTTAAAATAGAAAATAAAAAAGACAAAATTGTAACTAATAAGCAAGAAAAAAATTCTTGCACAATTAAATTATTATG
>APFE030146411.1:6341-71460 GCA_000404065.3 Pinus taeda
GGGTTAGTACAGGAAGCTATAAGGATAGACTGTGACAACCAAAGTGCAATTTTCTTGGCAAAGAACCTTGCATATCATTCAAAGACAAAGAACATTGATGTTCAGTATCACTTTGTAAGGGATATGATAGACGACAAAAAGGTGTTGCTCGTAAAGGTGGACAATTTGAAGAATACTATAGATGCAGTGACAAAATTTGTGAGCTCTGAGATGTTCTCTTGGTGTGGAGAGACAATGGGCATTTTAGGGTTGGTAAAATGACTAAGCTCTCTTGTGGCCCCCTGTGGAAAGAAAACAACAAGTGGGAGAATGTTGGGTTGTGTTATATTCTTTCCATGTAGTTAATAGGGGGTTTGAAGGGCACCAGCAAACCCACTTTATGGGGTCCGGGGTAGCGCCCTGGAAAATTTTGGTTTTGGACCCTATGTTAGGTTAGGTGGACCCACCTATGGTTTTGTGCATGATTTCACACATGTTATTTGGATGTGATAGTTTTCGGTCCATGGTATTGGACACGATGGTTTTTGGTCCATGGTATTGGATGCTTCGGCATGTATAAATCTATATTGTAATATTGAAAGGAACATAATGAAAAATCAAGCTGGTAGTCCCGGTTTTGGGATGCAGGGAAAAATCTCTGTGTATATGTGTTTTATGTGTTATGATCTCACATTGTTTATTTTCTGTGTTTTAGAATTCGTATGCAGGTAATTTCTGTATGGGGTTAAAACCTACAATATCATCACCACGACCAAGTATTTGACCAGATGGGGTGGAGGCACAGCCCGTGAAGGACTATACAGGGGCAATAATAACAAAGTTTTTATTTGAATATGTGTTGACTAGGTTCGATTGTCCAAAGATTTTGATGAGTGATATAGTATGCATTTCCTCAACGAAATAATCAGTGCACTGATGGAAGAATTCCAAGTTTATCATCAGAAGAGTACATCATATCATCCTCAAGCCAATGTGATGGTTGAGGCATTTAATAAAATATTGGAGGGTATGCTGAGAAAGGTTTGCAATGCGCAGTCGAATGATTGAGACGTGCACGTACTACCAATATTATGGGCTTATAGAATTACTTGTAAGAAGCTTACTTGTCATACACCTTTTAGGCTGATCTATGGTGTAGAGGTTGTGATGCCTATGGAATACATTGTACCTAGTCTATGCATAATAGCTTTTATAGGAATGGTAGACTATGGAGCCTTAGAAGAAAGGCTCGTGTAGCTAGCAAATATTAAGGAAGATAGATTTTTGGTTGGATTCCATCAGTAGGTTCAGAAGGAACACGAAAAGGCATGGAACGATCAGCACATCAAACTGTGCACCTTCAAGGAAAATGATCTAGTTTTACTATATGATAGTAAGTTTGATAAGTTTCCAAGAAAATTTCAGATGCATTGGCTAGGGCCCTATGTTATCAAAGACATTACTGAAGGTGGAGCAGTTTAGCTTGTGAAATTGAATGGAGATCCATTTCTAGGAAAGGTAAATGGAAGCTGATTGAAGCCAAATACTGGGGATCTAACCTAATGACTACATGACGGTAGCACAGACTTAGCACTCCAGGCAGCTACAAGGAGGTGCAAGACTATAAGCTACACTGCCCGGTTTGTAGAGCTACACAAAATAGGAGGATGTCAAGGTACCAAAAGAAGCACGAAGGGAGTTGCACTATCAGGGCTGCGACTATGTAGCACAGCTATAAAGTAATTGTTACATCACTATTCATGATTTGACTAATAGGAGAGGGTTAAGAAGAGCGGGCGTCTGGCATTTAAGGCATTTCGGGCCTAATTTAAGGGTGAAATCTTTGGAAATCTGCCACCACTCTAGCATTTATGAACGGATTTTGGGGGAATGGTCGAATTTGAATTTGAATTCAACTATAAATTATGTGTGACTACTGAACAAGAAACAATTTTCATTCTGGGAATTTCTAAGTTGAGCTGTCAATTTCCTATGAATCGCTCGTATTGGGAAGATTTAGTTGCGAGCCCCAAATTTACCAAGTTATCAAAGGTAAATTAGATATTCATCCTAGAAACGATGCTAGGACCAAGCCTCGCACAAAACCATGAGTACTGGTGGAGATGTCGCCTCTGATGGAGTGGTTTCGAAAGTTGTGAGTGTGGAGGTTCTAGCAATAGTGCCTATGGCACTGAGGTCACCTAGGCCGAACCCTACGTCGGTGAGAGAAGTCCCCAAGCTGTAGAAAGATAATAAAAAAAAAGTCAATGCTGGTGCACGAGTCACTGAGGAAGCATGCCACTACACAGGTTCAGAGGAAGGAAAATCCAAGTGCAAAGGAGAAGGGGAAAATGGTGGATCTAGACGCTGAGGAGGGTGCAAAAGATATACATATTGAGGGGGTGTACCCTATATCTTAGTTTATGGAGTATATACCTTCATGCAAGGGAAAAAGTGAAGGTCCTGAAGGACCCAGATGCAAGAAAGTTCCTCCTCAACACACCCTTGTTACCAGAGAACATCACCTTTGAAGGTCCGTGCTTGGTGCATATTCCACACTTAAAGCTCGAAGATTGGGATTTGGCAGACCATGAGCGGTTCCCCCACCTTGCTACTGACACATTCATGCAGAGGGTCTTCTACAAAAAGTCTGGTGTCACCATGTTGGAGCCTATGGAATGGATTCATGGAGTAAACAAGTTAGGGTTGTTGAAGCTGTTGTGGGTGCCCCATTACCATCACTCAAATATAAACCTGATCATCATTAAGCAGTTGTTGTGACTAGTGCATGATGGCCGCTTATGGCTAAAAATGTTGATTCCCATCGCTGATATGATGATCCATCAGATCATGCTATTTCCACACTCCAGGTTAAATACGGCCAAGGTGTTTGGCGTAAAGACGAGCAAGCACGACCTCGCTGAGAAGATGGAGGACAAGATTAAATTTCTGAAGAAGCCACATGGGTACTCGATTACTTCCATTACTGACCCCACGGTAAAGGTTTCCATGCAGATTTTGGTTGGCAAGGTTATGAGAAAGTGCCACGCAGATGAGGTACCAACACCAGTGGTTTCATTGGTAGCAAAGTGCGTGGAGGGCATACAGTTCAACTAAGCACACTACTTGTGCAATGAGTTCCTCGCGAAACTATTGATAGGCATAGAATGACAATAAGACATTCCACTATTCATGGTTTTCTCTCTCGATAGTGCTCATTACGTGGGATTTGATGGAGGACAGCCAATTTCCTCTAGTGGACAAAGATTTATTGGAAGCCACGAAATTTACATCTCTATATGCCACAAAAGATGCCACATGGGTCACTGAGAGAAAAGTCTTTTGGGTGCTGATGGAGGCAAGTATTTGCACAACCATCAACCAAAGGCTATGGTTGTCACCAACTGTGTTTGAACAACTCTACAGGGATGCAGAGTTCAAAGCGGACTTTCACCATGTATACATCCAAGCACAAAAGGATCCATAGCAGAAGCGGTTCGATCTACCCTACCTTGCTACTGATGATGTTATTGAAGAAGTCATCAAGCATTGGCCCATAGAGTGACATTCTCCTTTCGACCTGGCTGCAGCGACTAGCAAGTCTTCGGAGAAGTAGAAGTAGGACGCGGCCAAACAGAAGGTTTAGAAGTTGGCTGAAAAGTGTAAGAAAGAGGCCGAGGAGAAGTACCTGATAGAAGCGGTGTGCACTGTGAAGAAACAGACAAAGTAGGAAGAGTGTGGCTCTAAAAGAAGTCAGAAGTCCCCTTCGCCCCAAATGGAGGAGGAAGAGCGGTCAAAGCAAGACGATGGTGAGCAACAGGAGAGCACTCCCTTCTGAGTGAAGCAATATAGGGAGAAGGAAAAGGAAGGACCACGGAAGAAGAAAAAAGCCACCAAGCTATCGCTGGATCCGATTAATTTGATGGATGTCGACCTAGATGAAATTAGAGACAAGGTACGAGATACTATCGCAGAACTGTTGCAATAATTTGAGCCATAGCAAAAGGAGGCACTCAACACCATCTAGATGGATCTATGTGAGCTGCAAATCCAAATGAATAGAATCTAAGCAAGTGTAGGATAGAGCAATGCTACATCAACAAGTTTGGTGCTGGGAACCATGCCAACCACATAGATGATTCGATCATTGGACCTCTGGGAAGTCACACTGCCTGATGGAGCTTTGAGCCTGGAGGCAACCGCTGGTAAGACTATTTTCAGCTCTTTGAAGAATATTGTCCTTAACCTGGCCGTGTTCTCCAGTAATTTTCTTCACACACTGCAGGCAGGTGTGATAGCAGAGGTTAAGGCCTAGGAGTAGTTCATTCTTAGCCTGATCAGTGAGTACAAATTCAAGAATGAACAAATGTTTGTGGAGAAATCAATAGCGCTGGAGGCACAAAATAAATTTCAGGCACAGAATGATCAACTTGCAGCTGTGGTGGCTAAGGCACGTAGAACAGTCCCTGAACAACATATCCTGAAGGAAGTGCCATTGGAGGCAAAGATCAGGAAGTTGGCTACAGGCATGTGAGATGCCACGAAAAAGGTGGCCAAGGTTTAGTTTGAATTAAACCTAAAAATCACAGAGTTATATTTGAAGTCATAGCCTTCAACTCCACCAAAGGTCAGAGAATAGCACGAAGCTAGTGTAAAGGATGGAGTCGTAGCAGTGGATGTCATGGTGGTAGATTGCACCACGCTCTTAGAGCAATCTATGGAGGTAATCATGGCTCTGTAGGAAGATCCTAACCTATAGAGGTTAAATACAGAAGCTCGTCAATTTCAGCAGTAGTATGATGAAGCAAGAGTGATGACGCACACTGTCATTGTAGCACAACAATTGGCCAAGCTGCAGGAGGTGAAATAGTTGCTTGAACATGTCAAAGTAGCGCAGAGAAAAGAGGCGGTAATTAAAGCTAGATTGAGGCCTTGGCTGGATGAGGCCTACATTATATTCGACAACATTCAGGAGAAGTTGGTGAGCCTATAGAGCACACAGTAGAAAATCAACGTAGACAGTGTGAGACCAGCAACAGAACAGTTGTTGGAGCATATCAAACAGGTAGCCACGTAGAGTGTAGTTGAGGTAGCAGTGGCACAATTGGAGTTGGGAGGTGTCCACAGTAAGATATATGCACCAGTAGAGTGAATCGAGGGTGAGTCACGATCTTTGTGTTGGGGGCCTATTGGGACAGGATCCCCTAAGGTCAGTTTTGGGGCAAAAAGCCCAAGTTTTGTTGTATAGAATGTAAAGTCTCTGCAAGTTGTGGTCATGAAGCACGTAGATAGTAAAGTGTCATAAAGGGTATTACCCTTATTTTTTGTAAGTTGTGTTGAGTTTTATAGATCCTCCCATGGTTTGTGAACCATGGGATTGTATAAATTGGAGAATATTAGAAAGTCTAAGAAGGAAGAATCAATGATGAAGATGAATGTAATGGGTCAGTAGAGAAAAGAGTGAACAAGTCTTAGAGTAGAAGAGAGGCTCTACAACTGTGAGCGCAGAGGCCTAGAGTAGATTCTGCCGCTAAGTGCTTGGACCCCTGTAGCTGAGTGTGTAAGGAAGTCTTGAGTCTGTAAGTAGAACTGAAGTGCTAAAAAGAGATTATTCCAGAAATTCTTGTGTTTTGTCCATTTACTTTTATTATGAATGAATGCATATGTTGTAATAAATGATGGGTTATGAAATAATACTGTGTTAATGCGCGACTTTACATAATTGATGTTTTTATATGAATTCACTTAATATTAGCTATTTACATGAAGCATATCTTATTGCATGTTAAAGTTCTCAATGCTTAGGCTGATCTCGGTAGAACACGAGATTAGGAATAATCACAAAGGTGTGTAAGTAGTTGATTCACCTATTTAGGGTCCACAAAAGACAGTCGTGAATATTCGCGGAGGTATAGGAGCTGATTAAGGGTAGTTATATCGATAAGCCCTAAGGGCTTATTGATCTGTCTGAGGATAGGTTTAGGGCATAAAACAACATTACACTAATTTGGGATGCGGAAACTTGGTTCCAACATCCCACCATATTTCTTTGAGTGAGACTTCAGTCCGCGCTCTGCAAATTGATGCTAAAAGGACCAGTAGTGTAGGGATTTGTTTGGAAAAACTAACTCTCAACTTGGGTCAGGACCCACTAACCCAACAAGACAGATGAAGTTTCATGCACACAAGGGGTTAGGCCCTCATGATCCACGTCAATCTGAGCACCCCTAGCTCAAATCCATTATTTTTAATGCCTAATTGTCAAGTATTTATTCTTAATATTTTTTGGTGTTTAGATGTATTTGGACCATGACGATGTTGTAGCTTTTGGCATCTTGGTTCTAGTTTTTTTTTTTTATCTCTCATGGCCAAAAAATTCAGTCAGAGTGAGGTCGAGAGAGTAGGGAGTCCATTGGAAATTTTATGTACTATTTTGATTAATTAATTAAAAAATTTTGATTGAAAAAAAAAAAAAAATCATTATCCTCAGTAATAACTTAATAGTATACTTAGTGCTCTTCATGAATAATTTTATTTAGCTTTGTGTTTGTATGGAACATAGGAAGTTCCAAATGATAAACAATTTAATTTAAATAAAAAGAAATGGATGAAATCATGTTAGATTTTCATTTTTTTGGAGGTTTATAAATCAAGTAAACAATATTCACATTTCTTATAGTGCTTTGATAAAATTTATCATCATTTGACAAAGGTCTCAAAATTTAGTTACAATGTAATACATTCCCGTAGTGAAATCGATCCAATAAAATGACCTCTCGAAGAGTAGCAGGTGTTGATTTTGGGTGATGGCCATCAAATCTGTCTCGACTAACTATTTCTTCACACTAACCTTTAGGCATGGGATACAAAATAAATTATGGCTTGATGCATTTTTAGATGCATTTGAATTCTAGCTCAAGAAGAGAAGGTACATAATATGATTAAATACCACACCAATAGAAAACATAAAACATGGTGTGGGAAAATAGCGAGTGAGAAAGAGGAGGTGTGGGATATAATGTGTTCATCCTCCCCCATGTGATTTTTTCTATAATGATCTAGATCTAGCAATTCTCCAATTCCACTCCAATACATTGAGGTGCATTTGAGGAAGAAGGGGGAAATTTAGACTCTATTTTCCACTTCCATTTAATTGTTAGTAATTATTTATTTTAACTAATATTGAAAAGGTTGGAGACCACAATAATATGCATGGATTTTCTAAATACCATGCTGGAATCAAACTTTGGGAAAGTAGAATATTTGTCATTCGTCAACAAGGAATTCTTATCAATGTTAAATCATCAATATCCAACATAGTACTCAATTTGTGCCATTTGTAAGGGAGTTATCACTTAGATGATCTCTAATTCACCTACATATTTTAAAACCAAAAATGTGTTTTATTTTTATTTTATATCATATAGATGACATAAATAAAAGTAATTTTCATTGAATTTAAATATAAATATATATTTTGATTATACATTCCTTGAGATCAACCACTATAATTACATCAAAGTTCATCATTTTTCTTTCTAAGCACTAGGATCCTTTCTTGTCAATATGTACATAAACTTATTACACAATAATATAGAAAAAAAATCATTTTTAACACATCACTTATTTGATTAGTGAAAATTTTCAACTATGAGAACCATAGTGGGAAAAATAATGCTCCTCCCAACTAGTGGGAATTTGTTTCCACAACCAGACAACCCATTTCACATCCAGAACAATTTATTGACATAGAGCATACCAGGTCGACCTAGGGCTCTCTAATCACACTAGGTCTAGCCTACGATTTCACTTACCACACAGGGTTTAGTCTAGAATTTCATTGAACATACTAGGTTCAACTCAAAAATTCCACAGACCACACAAGGTCCAATACAGGATTCCACTTGGCAATGCCCTACTTATTCCTCCAAGAAATTCCTATTGATGAGGAATTTAGAGCTCAACAACTCACATTTTGGGCCTCCTCCAACAA
Source organism: Pinus taeda (assembly GCA_000404065.3). NCBI lineage: Eukaryota > Viridiplantae > Streptophyta > Pinopsida > Pinales > Pinaceae > Pinus > Pinus taeda. Next base: position 14,314 of record APFE030146411.1, read on the forward strand.
GCTCCAAAACTAATAGATTTTCCTCAAGCATTTTGCCCTCTCACCATATTGGCAAACTCTTTTCCCTTACTGAGATCATCTATCTCTAGGGAGAGGAAATTCAGATAGGAAACCACCATTAACCCATAGCCTCCTTAGGCCTTTCACAACTATCCCATAAATTTCTGGCATGTGAAATTCTCTTTTAGCACATTTTCCCACTATAATTTACATAACTAACCATATGCACATTAACATTAAAAGAAAAGAACATTTATGTTCATCATGCATTCATAATTTATGATCAGCATGGGTCCATAATCTGTAAAATTAAATTTGACAGGAATTCATAATTAACATATCATATCATACAGGTGATATTCATTCCAAATTTTCCACATAATAGCCATCATGAAATTTAGAAAGACATTACCATATCTTGCATACCATAACATTATACCTTCTCATTTATAGTTGCAAATCACATTGCAACGTTTTACCTTTCATAGGTTCTTAAGTTCCATGTTACTGGAATGTTGTTATGCTATCATTAAGCTACCCCTACTTAATCACACTAGCAACATTAGTCATCATTGCTTTTGATAAAAGCATACCTTCTACAAAATAATATTATTTAAAAAATATATTGTCAATTAAATATTTCGACAATGTAGAAAGTTATTGCCTTATCCACATTCCATAAACCACTTTTATGCATTGCCTTATACCAATCACTTGCTCAAGCAGTCCCCAAGGTTTGTAAACTAATGAAAACTCATAATAACTCAAATCAATTCATTTTATTCTACCTAGTTCACACGTTTAATTCTAAAAGTCTTCAAAGGAAATTAAATGACAATTTCAATCAACACTCTTATACTACTTAATTTAACATATTCAGATTCGAAAGACTTCAAAAATCAAAACTTATATTCTGATTCAAAACCGATCAAAATAAACTCAAAAAATACTTTATGGTAAAGAAAAGTAACTTGTGACCTAAACAAGATTTCTGGGTGTTCTATATAAAACTCAATGCTACATAACTCTATTTTATTGATAAGTGCACATGATTTAAAATTATAAATACTGAATCCAATTTGAATTGACAATTTGAGCTCATAACACAATTATCATTTTCGGAATTCATTTGAAATTGGAGAGCGTTTTTCTGAGTATTCTTAACTGTGAAAATATGATTGAAAAATCGTTCATGCAAAAGAAATACTAATTAATGTTTTCCTTTTGTTCACAAAGGCTTAAAGACAATACATTTTTCTAGATTCAAGAAAGAAATAGAGCAATGGTTTAAGTACATAATGGAAAATACTCAATCTAAGATCTATTTGGCAAACAACTTTAAAATGATATATAAACTTATGAATCATAGTAAAACACACTTCCTACGATCTATATGATTACAAGACTTGTTTCCACGTGGTGGTGGGCCCTTGCCACTTCCTAGTAGCTTAATGATAGCATAAAAACGTTCCAGTAACATGGAACATAAGAACCTGTGAAAGGTAAAATGTTGCAATGAGATTTGCAACTATAAATGAAAAGGTATCATGTTATGATATGCAAATTATTATAATGTTTTTCTAAATTGCATGATGGTTATTATGTGGAAAATTTGGAATGAATATCACCTGTATGATATGATATGTTAATTATGAATTCCTCTCAAATTTACTTTTATAGATTATGGGACCCATGTTGATGGTCAATTATGAATGCATGATGCACATAAGTGTTCCTTTGTTTTAATGTTAATGTGGATATGGTTATTTATGTAAATTATAGTGGAAAAAGGTGCTAAAAGAGAATTCCACATGCTATAAAGTTATAGGATAGTTGTGAAAGGCCCAAGGAGGCTATGGGCTAATGGTGGTTTCCTATCTGAATTTCCTCTCCCTGGAGATATATGATCTCAGTAAGGGAAACGAGTTGGCCAAGATGGTTAGAGGGGAAAAAGCTTGAATAAAATCTATTAGTTTTGGAGCTTGTTGGAGGAGGCCCAAAGAATGAGTTGTTGAGCTCTAAATTCCTCATAGACGAGATGTTGTTGGAGGAATGTTGGGAAAATTATATGTGTTATAATTCCAACATTAAATTATTAATCTGGGACTCGTAAGCTTCGAGGCACAAGCACAGGTAACGCATGATCAGAGCATCTAGCCTAAACTAACATCATGAAATATAGAATGAAATACGAAATACCCAATTCCTATATCTAATGATATCATCTACAAAATTTGAAGTGGAGAAACCTATTTTACTGTAATCTAATCTATCTCAAAAACTCGAATCACTATTCTATTTTAACTATGATTTATTTAACTCAAAAACTCATTATAAATAAAAGAAATAGCTAGTACTACAAATGCTTCTAAACCAAACCAACAGTAATCCTAATTCAAAATTATTTCATGAGTTGCTAAAAAATTATTGAACAATATCCAAGTTATTGCATAGGTAATATAAATCATTATACTAGTAACACACACCACTGTACTTGTGATAAAAATACAAATCGCTATTCAAATTATTGAACAAGTGACACAAGTTTACTGTACAAGCAATACCAATCACTTGCTCAAGCAATCCCTGGGGTTTATAAACTAATGAAAACTCATAAAACTCAAACTAATTCCTTATATTTTACACATGTTTAAATTTGAACATCTTCAATGGAAATTAAATGACAATTTCAAGCAAATCTATTTTAATACTTAATTTAACATATTTGGATTCGAAAGAGTTCAAAAATTAAAACCTATATTCTAATTCAAAACCAATCTAAATAAACTCAGAAAATATTCTATGGAAAAGAAAAGTAACCTGTGATTTAAACACGATGTCACTACAGTTACGCTGAATGTTAGAGCTATGCTACGACTCTTAATATATTAGCATATGATCTACATTAACGAATAACATTCTTCCTTTTCTATTTTTGGGTGTTCTATATAAAATATAATGCTATATAAATTTGTGTTATTGATAAGCGCACCTGATTTAAAATTATAAAGACTAAATCCAATTTGAATTGACAAGTTGAGCTATAACACAATTATCATTTTCGGAATTTGTTTGAAATTGGAGAGCATTATTCTGATTATTCTTAATTGTGGAAATATGATTGAGAAATCATTCATGTGCAAGAAATACTAATTAACATTGTCCTTATGTTCACAAAGGCTTAAAGACAATGTGTTTTTCCAAATTCAAGAAAGAAACAGAGCATTGGTTTAAGTATAGAATGGAAAATAGTAAATCTAAGCTTTGTTTGGAAAACAACTTTAAAATGAGATATAAACTTATGAATCACATTAAAACACACTTCCTACGATCTATATGATTACATGACTTGTTTCTAGGTGGTGGTTGGTCCTTGCCACTTCCCAGAGCAAGTTTAAACTAACCCATTGCTTTAAGAACCAGAAATTATAACACTTACAAGAATTTAGATGCTGAATCAAGATTATGTTTTAAGGTTCAACATACCATAAGTTCAAATAAAAAATACATCACAATCTCCAATGTCTCCTAAGCGTATAACTTCTTGCAACAATATTACTTAACAATACTTCCCGCTAGCTTACATGCAAAAAACATTGGGCTTTATATAAAGTTTAGATGATGAAAAATAGATGCAACTAATTAACTAGTAAAAGTAAACATATAACACCAAGACTAAAATTAAGTTGTATGAAATCTTCTCGAAAAAATTTAAATGGATCCCAGTTGAGCTCATCCTGATCATAGCTCGATTGATGAAACCAACTCCCTATTAGGCATACGAAGATCAACCCTGGAATGCCAAAGATTTGACTGAATGACCACTTCCAAATGGAGTAAAGGAGCAAAGAAAAGCCAAGTAAGGAGGACAGATTGAATGAAAATATTTCTAGAAGGTGCAACAAACTATCCCAATCATGGTCCTCCATGTGGTTGATTCAAAGACGTCAAACCTATATTTTCTGTACTTAACCCAAAATTCTGGCAATGATTTTGTACTTAATAATCCCCTAAACATAACTTCTTCGTGATAACGAATTTTTCCAAATAGATTATGGGTTATCTAAATGAGGGTATTATGAACAAAACCCTCATCAGAAAATCCTGATATTCTTCCCCATCTGATCACGAATTTTATATTTTCACCTACAATAATTTTGCATTCTGTACGTAATCCTGTATCATTTAGTTTAATTAAATTATGATGAATTTCGGCAATGGATCCCTGCAGTAAACAAACTTGGCAAAAACATAAGTATAAAATCATAGGAAAGTCATTTCTAATCATTTAAAAATGAAGAAACTAATGATAATCAAACATGAAGTGTAAGATATGAATTGGCGGCAAGTTGTGAAATTATGGTATGAAATGAGCTAAAATAATAACAATTTAGGTTATGAATGGTGATATTGTTCGGTGGAAAAATGGGCATATTTGAGGCCCAACAAATTCATAACTAACATATCATATCCTACAGGTGATATTCATTCCAAATTTTCCACATAGTAACAATCATGCAATTTAGAAAAACATTACCATATCTTGCATATCATAACATTACACCTTCTCATTTATAGTTGCAAATAACATTTGGAACATTTTACCTTTCATAGGTTCTTATGTTCCATGTTACTGGAACATTGTTATGTTATCATTAAGCTACCCTTGCTTAATCACACTATCAACATTAGCCATCAACATTTTACCTTTTTTACCTTTCATAAGTTCTTATGTTCCATGTTATTGGAACATTGTTATGTTATCATTAAGCTACCCCTGCTTAATTAGACTAGCAACATTAGCCATCATTTCTTTTGATAAAAGCATACCTTCTACAAAATATTATTATTTACAAAATATATTGTCAATTCAATATTTCAGCAATGTAGAAAGGTATTGCCTTATCCACATTTCATAAACCACTTTTATGCATTAAAAGTAAGCATAACAATAAGGATACATCTTCTATATGCTACATTCAAGGAACTTTAAAACAAAGCTTTCATGAAGTTGTTTTTCCAACAATAATTAAGGGAATAGGACCTTTAAAAATACCATAGTCACTAAAAGGACACTTCATTTATGCATATGTATCTAATCAATAGTCATTATGCAACATTACCAAATTCAAGTCAATCTCACATACCTTTCTTGGTTAAACAAATCAATAATGTCGATAGGTTTGAAATGTCATCCTAATTTTTGTTTAGTGATGATAACGAAGACACCACATATTCACAACACGATAGATTTAACTGATTATATTTAATTTAATGTTGTTGCAATATTCACACACATTAGGTGAGTTTCTAAAGGATGAAATTAACATGTTTGTTAGATGTAGAATGGATACCAACTAACATCATCATTGAATCATCAATTTGCAATGTTTTGAAGTTTGAACAAGCAACATAATCATCAACATCACATTACTACTAGTTCTATCATTAAGTTGGTAGAACATACATAATCTATTTCATCTCATGTATTTTAGTACATTATAATACTATCAAATAATCTTGGCTTCTCTCATCCTACCAATTATTATTTATGTATGTTCATATGAAAATCCATGGTGATTTTTTGTTTCTATTTTATTAATGGAATAACAATGCATTAAATCATCCACTTTAATACCACTATTGTATCATGATCTAAGTTCTTTGTATCATTGAAGAATTTGCAGTCATATGTATGCATTGTTAAACAAGTATCATTTTTTGTAATTATTCCAGTTTATTAAATACAATACTAGTATGTGTAAAAACTTCTACAAGGATTTAATCATACAAAACATTTATTTCTCATTATTAAGTAATTTTAAATAACAATTATGGTAGCAATCCAATCAACCTTAAGTCCAACAGTGTAGTGCCACCATTAGACTAATATAAATAAATGAACTACCATAATCACCTTGTTTACAATTTGTAACAATCTTCAATAAAAACTAATTCATGCATATAAGTTTAATAATTAGACAAACTAACCATCTTAATTCAATCCAAATCCATGACAAGACTCAACCGTCAATTAGTCATTAAATTCAAGTCCTATCACTTGACTCATTGTTTAATTTTAACATCCAAACGGGTTCTTTCAATGTCTTTTAAAACATTCTATTGTCCTCTTCAAGGATTATAAAACTTTCACATAATTTACTAGCATTTAACATTCTAAATTACTAAATCCATACTCCACTCACCATTAGATAAAATTATTGTCATTACATAAAATAAGTTTATAGATGGAATAGCAAGTTACATAACAAACAACCATTATGGGAGCATATTAACATAAAGCTCTCTATTCTAATCTTACATCATTTTCATCGTTAGTTTTATTAAAAATCTCATGAGGGTGTTCACTCCTTACTCAATGTATGTAAGGGAGTCCATCCCTTGACCATTATCACATAATATTACAAATAAATATCATATTAAAACAACATAACTAGCTAAAATCTATTATATTAATCATGATATCATTTACCCACAAACCTTGATCATTATGTCTTTGTGGCTTGGTTATTTCCATTAATGGATTATCCTACATTGGCATTCCTTTAATTTGTTTGGGCTGCTAGATCTTTGCCTGCCATAAGGTTAAATATAATTCACCCTTCTCAAGAGTTACAATCATTTCCTACAATTACTAGTGTTATCAAACTATGTCATCCAAATAATAAATGTTTTACTAGTTATTCTCCAAGAATCTTTTCATGTGCATAAATAAAATGCATACAAAGTATTGAGACATGTCTCTTATTAACATTGCAAATGCATTAATTAAAAGTAGATAACTAGCAAAACATGTTTTTTTTTTTTTTTTTTTTTTTTTTTTTTTTAATCTTTATGCATGTATGATTATGACACATGTCGGTCCATTCATATCTTATTTGCATAAGGTAAAATACATAAATATTACCAAAACATTCTCACTTGTCTCTACTTCAAATGTATCTTGAGAAAGGGAAACAATTACATTCTACTTTTATATCCAATAATATTGTAATATTTAAAATAACTTCCATGGTAATCACCACCCCTTCGCACAATAAGAGGGAAGTATTTTCAAAGTTAAACACCATACAAATTTAATTTTTTTCGCAAGACATATTTTTTCAAAAGAAAAACTATTGCAACTGTGGCATTTTAAAAGAACTAGCACATTAACTATGATCTTTGTGCATGTAAATTCATATTCTTTTCATGATATGTTAGCCCCACAACCATTATCCTTGTGTGTATAAATACTTATCCCTCATTACTGATTCTATTATGCATACAATACACATTTCTTTCTCAATAAATTTAACACAGTAGCAATTACTTCTATGCATAAACACATGTTCTTTTCCAAGAATGCTAACACATTAGCTAATCTTTTTATGCACATAAATACATATTCTCTTCAAGAAAAACTAACATGATGGTTATTGTTTTTGTTCACCTAAACACATATTTTTTCCAAGAAAATTAGCAAAGTAACTATTATCTATATGTGTATAAGCACATGGTAATTTTCAAGAAACTATAAAAATAATCACATATTCTTTTCAAGTAATCTAAATCAATAGTTATTAATTTCATTCATGCAAAAACATGTTCTTGTTCTTAAAAGGAAAGACTAAACATAATAGTTATTCTTTCCATGCAATACCTATTTCTTCCTCAATAAGTCTATCAAAAATAAACACATATTCCTCTTTGAGGAATTTAACACCATAGAGATTATTCTTCTACATATGAACACATAATATTTTCTAAAAGAAACTAACATAATAGTTGTTATTATTTCATGCAACTACATATTAGATATTCTTTTTATTTATACAAACACTTTTTTATCTAAGATATGATATGTATTTCTATCCTTTATGTGCATGGTTCACATGCATTATTTTCCAAAAGAATTTGATAGATTATTTATCTTTTATGTGCAAGGTTCTCGTGCATTCTTTTTCAAGAAAATGTCATAGTTAATCCATCTTGTTATGCATAAGAACTAGGCAATTTTTCTTTTTTAACAATAATAAGGTTAGCTTAACTTTTATACACAAAACGATGGAATTAACACCATTAATCTAGCCATCCTGTATTTCAAGAATTCAAAGCACATATCACTTATCATTTCCTTCAATAATCTAGCCTTTCTCCCTTTAGCTTCTGCCTCCATATTCAGTTCTATGTCAATGGTGTCTTTGCAAATTCATTTGCACTTTCTCTCCTTTACATTCATCTTTAATGGAGGCCATCACACTCCACAGTTTTGTTTTGCATGTCGCAGTCCTTTATTCATTCTAACAGTAAAATTCTTGTGCATCCTCTAGGTCCCATATGCATTTTTCTTGCCAAGTTGTGCAAAGGGTCTTTTGTTCATTTCCCTTAAAAGCCGAAGAAAATTTCTCCTACCAAAAAGTGGACCCTTTGCCTCATCTAAATCTTGTTCTTTAGTCATTTCAGTTTTATAGATGTTAAAATTAGTTTTACAATGAATTCTTGATGGAATAGTTTAATAAATTAATAATGTTTTACCATATGTAAATATGGAAGCTTTAAAGGTTGGGATATTACACATAAATAAAATATTTCAATCAATTATGTATATACAATATAAAACAATATATATGTTGGCACCTAATCATGGGGATTGGGTGAACACTTGTAAATAATGTAAATAATAAATAATGGAAAAGGAAGAGTCATCGGGAGGTGCAACCCAAGAGTCACTCCCTCACATATATAACCATGAAAAATCTTAATGAATAAACATAGTTTATTTGAGGAGTTACCTCCTGACATGACATGGTATCAGAGCCAGCTCCATTTTTGGCTTCCCTCTCTACCCTTGTAACCTCCTTCTGCCTATGTTCTGCCTATTTTTCAGAGCCAACACCTCTACCATGCTCCTTAGGCTTGAACCCACCTTCCATACACTATCATATGCATTTTCTATTCCCTGCCTAAACGGTGCCCCAAACGTTGTTGGCTAAACGACTCATCGCCACCCATATTTCACGCATATTTCACTGTAGACTTCGACTCTCGACTATGCCTTTGACTTCCATAATCATATCCCCTTCATACATTGTGTATCAATGGTGTGAATGTTGTGGTGTTGAATGTTGTGGAATGTTGCTTTGGATGTTGAATACGCAATAGAATCACACACTACTCCTCTGCATTGCTCCATCCTCGAAAGTCATACATTTTATGAATTCACAACACCATTCTATTCACAACAATTTCGTCTCACCATACCACTCCACCAGCCTTACGAACAGTCAGCCGCCTCAATAGTCGGCTCTCCAACCCTTTATTAGCTTGGTGGTATCAGTTCGTCACTTCACTAAATCATTGGAATCACTACTCTGAGGACACTGCCAACAACTCTGCTTGTGGTGATGGTATTCCAGTGATCGATTACTTGATCTGAAGCAGAGGTAAGGCACACTGAGAAATATTTGAAGGGGTTCAAATCGATCATACCCATAGGTTTGGTTGTAGTGAGAGATACACTGTTAGAGATCAAATTCGATGAGAAAGGCGATAGACTTGAGACCTCTCCAATTCAACACAAGAGCTAGCATCATTGGTCATGCTGCCCATGTGCATTGAGAGTGCTATTTGTATACAGTATATGATGCCTATGCGTTAAATATTTTTTGAAGACTTCATTTTTTATAACTGTGGTAACTGTGGTAGCATTGTTCCTACACAGTCGGCCCTCCCATTTTGTTATATGCTCCTGCTTCTGCATAGTGGCCCCTCCTATTTTGTTATATGCTATCCACTTCCCCATAGATTCCCTTTCCCGTATAACCCTCCCCCACATAATACCCTTGTCCAAAAATAAAAATAAAAATACACCAGAATAGAAGTGAAACTCTTCATAGTATTTTATCACTAGAGGTGCAATTTCTTATATTTTATTGGTAGTAGAAGTATTTTTTACAGTACACAGATTTTAAAATGCATCCATTGCTATATATTATGGGAGTTTTTCTCACCAGCAAAGAAAAATATCCAAAATGGTCATGGAAGATCAAACACACTCTCAGTTTTAATGACTTGTGGAAAGCAGTTTGTGTTGGAGAAGGAGACAATGAACCAACAAAGCCTACCTCAGACAAGGAATTCACCATTTGGGAAAACGCAAACAAAAAGGCCTATGCCTTGATTGTAGCATATATAAATGAAGATGTGAGTCACCATATTTCGCCATTTTCGAATGCTTTTGAAGCCTTACAAAAATCGAAGGAACTCTGTGACTCAGACTCTACGCTTGAAGTTGTTCAATTGATGATTAAACTATTCAGCCTTGAATTACACAATGATGATCCTCTTGCTCTTGCATCACAAGTAAAATATATTATGCATGATATCAAAGTCACTAATGTTGAACTAGACATTCCTCTTATAGCTTTTGTCAAGATAGTTTATTCCACTTATTCAAGTTATCTTGAGTCATTGCAAGAAAATGGAAAACTCAAAGAAATTACCTTTGACTCCTTTGTGAATAAATTTGTTGAGAGAGAGAAAGATTTTAGGAAAAATAAAGCTCCTCAGTCTTCTGAAGAAGCTATATGTCTTGCACATAGAGATTAGAATCATCCTCAAGATTCTTCCAAAGGAAGAGGTGGTCGAAGAGGAAGAGGAAGAAGAAATTTTAGAGGCAGGGGGGGCAGACTCTCTCAAGGAAAAAAGGCTAATTTTCATTGCATACATTGTAATAGAGATGGATCGCATGATGCATCCAAATGCAAGTTGCCTTGGGACAGAATTGAGTAAGAAAGAAATCAACCCAAAGGTAAAACCAATGACAAAGAGAAAGGCAAAGCACTTGAATCCACTCACTGTGTTGTGGCACATTGTAATATTGGAGTAAATGAAGACTTGTCTAATGCTTCACTTGCTTCCTGGAAAAATGATTGGTTGCTTGATTCAGGAGAAAATTTCCACATGACTTTTAGAAGATATTTTTTGAAGAATTTACTGACAATGTTGATGGATCAGTATACTTTGTAGACAAATCAAAACTGAAGCCATAAGGGGTTGGCACAATCGGGCTCAAATTGCCTGGTCTTCCAGAATTTCTTCTTCGTGATGTTTTATTTCTCCCATAGCTGAGAAGAAACTTGTTGTCCTTGGTCCACATCCAATAGTAAGGACACTCCATTCATATGTTTGATGGCAAGGTTGAGGTGAGAAAAGCATCAGATCACTTACTTGTCATGATGGGGATAGAAGAAGAAAGGCTTATCAAGCTGTAAGGTACCTATGCTTGTGCACAAAATTTCTCATACAATTCTCATTATGATGAAGGTACATTTCCATCAATTCTATTATGGCATGCTAGATTTGGACACTTAAACTATGACAACCTTCACTTGTTGAAGAAAAATGGTGTTACTAGTTTGCCTACAATTCCTAGGAAACTTAAACAATGTGATGCTTGCATTCTAGGAAAGCATATCAAACAATCTTTCCATCATTCACATTCTAGAGCACATAGAAAAATTGAACTCATTCATTTAGATTTATGCGGTCCAATGCCTATTCCTTCCGTAAATGGAAATAAATATATGATGACATTTATTGATGATGACACCAGAATGTGTTGGGCTTATTTATTGAAGAACAAGCCTGATGTTTTTCAAACATTCAAGAACTTTCATACATGGATTGAAAATGGTGCACAATCTCATATTGGCTCTATTTGCACTGATAATGGAAAAGAATACACTTCAAATGAATTTGAAAACTATCTTCACCATCATGGGATCAAACATCAAACAACTATGCCTTATAATCCCCAACATAATGAAGTAGTGGACGGAATGAATAGGACAATCTTAAATATGGTACGTTCCATGATGTTTTTCAAGAATGTAAATTTGATGTTTTGGGCTGATGCAGTTATATGGGTTGTATATATAAAGAATAGGTGTCCATATAATGTTATTAGAAACAAGACTCCTTATGAAATGCGGTATGGCCACATTCCTTCAGTAAAGCATCTCAGGGTATTTGGTTCCACCTGCTATGCCTTGATACCAAAAGTACATAGAAATAAACTTGGTGCAAGGAGTCGTAAGTGTATCTTCTTGGGGTATTAAATTACCTCCAAATCATATTGTCTCTATGATGAAGTTAGTAAAAAGTTTATTGTATCTAGAGATGTAATATTTCTTGAATCTTCCAAATCTGACAATGTTGTTGAGCGGCAACTTGATTGCTTGGATAGATTCAAAAATGAAAAATCATTTCAAGAATTTGATAATCAGATTCCTTATCTTGAAGGGGGGATTCCTATATTCGATCAATCTATGGAATCTTCTTCTAAAACACTCTCTCCTCCACATGAAACTCCAACCACTAATGATAATTTGAGTGATGTGAATAATAGAATTGGGAGACTCAATCTCGATTCAGTCCCAACTCAATCAACAAAGCAACTTGGACCATCTCAGGAAGGTCCCCCAAAGTGACTAAAAAAGACACTTGAAAGTATTCATCCTATGAGGTTGGAAAGACAGGAACAAGAAATTTAACTAGGCAAAATGGAGGTGATGTAGATGATTCTGATTCATTTGTTGATATGGATGTTTCTTATGAATGTGAATTGAATTTGTCTACAGATTTTGAACCATATTCCTTCAAAGAAGTTGCTTCTCATGATGAATAGAAAGAAGTGATGCAAAAGGAGTATGATGCCTTGATAAAGAATGGCACTTGGAAGCTGGTTGATCCTCCATTTGGAACCAAACCAACTGGCTGCAAGTGGGTCTACAAGAACAAGTATAAAGCAGATGGCTCACTTAACAAGCATAAATCCAGGCTTATGGAAAAAGGTTTTTCACAGAAGGAAGGGTTCTATTATGAGTAGACATTTTCCCCCAAACAAAATGGGCTACCATCAAGACACTCTTTGCCTTGGTAGCTTAGTATGGTTGGAAAATCCATCAAATGGATGCAAAAAATGCTTTCTTGAATGGATATCTAAAAGAGAATGTTTTTATGTCCCATCCAGAATGATTTGTTGTGTAAGGACATGAAAATAAAGTATGAAAATTGGTGAAATCCTTGTATGGCCTCAAGCAAGCACCTCCAGCCTCGTATGAAAAGTTAACTGAGCATCTTCTAAAACTCAACTTCAAACATTATGATCTTGATGATGCAACTTTGTTTATTAAGAAAGTTGGAAAAACAATGGTATACCTTGTGGTATATGTAGATGATCTTTTGATGATAGGGAACAATGGGAGATATATTGCATCCATAAATAAGGAATTGAGGAAACATTTTGAAATGATTGATTTCGGCTATGTTCATTACTATATTGGTATTGAAGTAACTCAACATCGGAAGTCTATATTCCTTTCTCAAAAGAAGTACATTGGAGATCTATTGAACATGTTTGGCATGGTTGAATGCAATCCTCTAACTACTCCAATGGAACAAAACTTAAAGCTCACATCCATTGAAGTAAAATAATTTGGGGATACAACAAAGTATAGGCAACTTGTAGGAAGTCTCAACTACCTGACTACTACTAGACTAGACATTTCGTTTGTTGTTGGAATCCTCTCTAGGCTTATGTAAAAGCCTTATGAGAGACATTGGTCCACTACAAAAAGAGTTATAAAGTACTTAAAGTAAAATCAAGACTTTGGACTCAAGTATATACAAGTGGGAGACTTTAGCTTGATTGGATACTCTGATTCAAACTTCGATGGAGACAAATAAACTGGGGTATCTACTTCTGGTTATGCTATGAGTCCTGGATCAGGAGTTGTCTCCTAGAGATCACACAAATAATCAGTTCCAGCATATTCCACAACAGAGGAAGAATATGTGGCAGCAGCTGAGGAAATAAAAGAAATTGTGTGGCTCAGGAAAATTCTTGAATATTTGTAGGTAAAACAAGTATATTCAACTCCATTCATGATTGGCAACACCTTTACAATAAAGTTGGCCAAGAACCCAAAGTTCCATGATCGAATGAAGCACATCAATACAAAATACCATCTGATTTGATATCATGTTGAGACCAAGATAATCCATCTACACTCTTGTTCCACTATTGAGAAGACTGCAGACATCTTCACCAAAGTGCTTGGAAGGGAAAAGCTTGAAAGATTCAGAACGATTCTTGGACTCACCAACATCCCTTCAGATTAAGGGGGGTATGTTGACACCTAATCATGGGGATTGGGTGAACACTTGTAAATAATGTAAATAATAAATAATGGAAAAAGAAGAGTCATCAAGAGATCAAACCCAAGATTCACTCCCCCATGTATATAACCATGAACAATCTTAATGATTAAACGCAGTTCATTTGAGCAGTTACCTCTACCGTGATGATGATGATTATATATATATATATAATATATATATATATATATATATATATATATATATATATATATATATATATATATATATATATATATATATATATATATATATATATATTATATATATATATATATAATCTTATTCCATAAATAGGTTCCATTTGTATTAATTTATTTTTATTATGGAGTTGGCATGTAACATTTTAAATATTATTAACAAAAATTATATATAGATAGACAAATAAATGAACATATAACATTTTAAAATGTGCTTATGATAAAAATATTTTTTATATAAAAAGAGTCCTATGGATATATGTTTTCTACTTCCATTGAGACATGCATTAATATTTTAATATGTAAAATGTGAATTATGAATAAAATATCTCAATTTTAACTATATATATAATTTTTTATTAGTTAAAAAAGTTTAATATGGATTTAGTTATTTTTTGTGGGGGGAAATTTCTGATTAATTCATTCTTAAATATGTAATTGAGTTGTAGCATTTTAAATATTAATAACAAAAATGATTATTAAGTATTGGGGATTTCCAAAAAATGATATCTAATATATAATGCACTGCGGAAATCCCCAATACTTAATTCAAGAGAGTGAATGGAATTTTACTTGAATGGTTCATGAGTCACAATACTTGTTAAGGTTTTGCAAATGGGGTAGCAAGCTAAGTGGGCTTGACTGTGGGGAAAACTCCATAGTTAAGCGCACTTGAGCTAGAGGCGATCTGGGATGGGTGACCTCCCGAGAAGTCCTAATACCAGGTGCAAGCCCCGGAAGTGACGTATTTCACTAGTTTCAATCCCACTTCTTCACCCCTATGAGCATCACCCGATGCAATGAATGCTAAGTGGACTATTCAAAAATCATGAGAAATTAGTCATTTACGACTACCTCTCATGAAAATGGTCATAAATGAATGACTTAACGCAGTTGAATCCCAAAAAATGATATCTAAAAATGATTATATATAGAGAGAGTGTGATATAGATATATCTATTCTACTTCCAAATATGATTGAGGCATGTATCAACATTTTTAATGTGTAGAATGTGAATCATAAATAAAACGTTTCAATTATATAATATATAATATATATATATATATATATATATATATCATTTTCTTAGTGTGTTGTTCAAAATCAACATAGATCCATCTTAACTTCAAATCTATCAAGAGCTAAGAGGAAACAAATATTTCAATGTGCAAAAAATTCCTCAAGTTTTTCATTCAAAAAAATGTTTTCATCTTGAGAGATTTGATTGCTTGGTAATTGGTAAATCGCAAGTTAAGATGGATCTATGCTAGTTAAAAAAAAACATTGCCCTAAGAGTTGCTCTCTAGCCAGTATGATAGAGATGTTGTAATGTAACATAATGTAATGTAAATATTTTCACTCGATAAAAAATAAATAACCCTATAAAAATAAAATAAAATAAATAAAAATGACCCATGGTATTCATGCAGAATATAGCCTATTTATAGGGGGAAATTATACAAGCCTATATCTATCTTAACTTCGGATCTACCAAGTTCTCAAAAGGATCAAATATCTTGACATGGAAACCTCTTTTAGAGTCAAAAGAGATTTGATCTCTCTCAGCACTTGGTTGATTTTGAGTGTTACAAGTCCTTTTGTCACGTCCAATCAAATGGCGTAGAAATTGGATCAATCATCATCCTTTAACACTTTTCATTCATCCCCTGCAAAGCCTAAAGCATCATCTCTCCAAAAGTTCCAAGAATTTTAGGTTAAATAGCTTAAAATCCTAATTTTTAGCCCTATCGCACTTTCCCTTCATGCAATCTACACTGTTGCAACTTGTACACAGAGAAACTGCACTGGCCAACTCATGTTGCTTTTGTTGCAAGTGCGACAACCCCTAGAATTGGTAAAAATTAAAAATAATTATGAATCTTCTCTTTCCAGCATTTTTCCAAGTGCTTTTAACTATTTACTGTTAGATCAAGTTCTCAAAATCCTATACTTGAGGCATTATCTCTTATCCTTAGAGCTTATCATCCCTTACATGTGGATCTAAGTCCTAGATTGGTAAATCCCAAAGTACCTCATTTACCCTATCAATTTACTCACTCCCATGGAGTCTAGGTTTCCTTTTGGAGACTCTTAATTATGTCCTATTTTTGTTGCTTTCTGCTTAGGGATCCATTATTCATCCATGCACTTGAGTTGTGATTGAAGTCTTGCTTTGTGGCACAGGAAGGACAAGATAGTTGTGAGAGATCTACAAGGTCAAGATCTATAAAGGATTGCAATTTATCCTAAATTCATTAATACAAAAAGTGCTTTGTTTTCCTATACTTATGTGTCATTAATGCATATGTATTACAATTTCTTCTTGACTCATTCTTTAGAGATGCTGGTACATGTTATTTGTATGTTGTAGCTTTCTTTCTTGTTTTAACTATTTTGCAGGTTCTATTTATAGCATTTGGATTTGGAGCTAAATCTTACAAGGAAGGAGAAGAGGAGAAATTATGTTGGATTCCAGGTAGGTCTTTCCTCCATGTTTTAATTTCTCTAAGGAAATAATAAGTACTTTTTTTCTTTATTATTTCTAGATCCAACCACTATATATAGGGAGTTTGCTTTTGTCCATAGAAGGGAATTATTTGTCAAACAACTTAGCGACCTACTTGGGAACAAGAGGTTCCTTTAGTGGTTTCCTTTTTCTAATCATTTCAGACCTTTGAAAGAGACTCAATTTTACTTGTTCAAATAATAATTAGCCTTAGGAAAGTATAATTTTGAACTTGGTAGGGTTTTTGTTTTGTCTTTTGAATAAAATTAGCTTTAGTGCACTTTCTAATTTGAGATAGAGTGACCTAGCACACTCGTCTCCCTTTGTGGGTGTGATAACTCACACTGGTTGTCATATATAGCCTACGTGAGTCCCTGTAGGATGAAAACAATTCATTTTGATTCCTTTCTCTAAGTTATGTTCTAATCCAATGTATTTCCCCCTATCTCTGAACTAGTATATGTCTATGTAAAGTCATCATTGTGTTTAAATTTGAGTGTGTTTTCTTTTGATGAGAGTTTGTTTGTTTTTGCTTTTCCTTGTCAATTAGGGTTTTTAATCACTTGTCTTGATTATTGACTTGACAAAATACTTTCGTTTTTAGTTTTAATTTTTAGTTCTAGTCTATATGAAGTCTTTTGATTCAATAATTTAGCGATATTTCATTTTTCATTACATTTGAAAATTGAAAAGGAAAAGAAAAGAAATTTTTTCATTTTCTTCATGCGTTAGGCTTTGAATTGAATTGGAATAGTATGTTTGGAGATCTTATTTAGGAATTTATTGTTTGTTTCATCATTGTTGGTTTCATTATTGTTTGAAACCTCTTCCTTCCTGTAGATAGATCTTCATTGAACAAAAAAAATTCTTTTAATAATGCTAGTTGCATTATATGAAGTTTAGGTGAATTTGTTCCATGAACCTTGAAACTTAAACTTAATCAAGATCAACTTTAAAATTTATTCAATAAACCTAAGGAGAATTTGGAACATTAACGACACACATAATGGTTTAGGCTAGAAGACTTGTTTCGGTATCATTAAACATAGAGGTTGTTATTACTTGTCAATGTTACATCCCATGGATAGTTGGTTTTCCATGCACATTGAAGTATATCAGAACATTCTTTCATGTACCTTTCTGTATATAAGATGATGCTCCATGTACATTTGAGTATATAGGAACACCTCCATCAAATGGTTATGCAATAGAAATCACTACTACAAACCGTGCTTCCAGGCACCTCCAGGTCTATTTTGGAAGTTCCCACTAGGTTTCAATCCTGCCATAGGTAACTGAGTCAACTGCTTGTTAACTGTGATACAATGAACATAGCATTTAGTGAGATTAACTGCATGTACCGGAAATGGTATATTTCATTTCACAATGACTTGGTAAACCATTTTACCTAGCTATCCCCTTTTTATTTTGATTTGTGTCTTTAATTTCTAAAATCAATGAAGTACCTGTGGAACAACATCCTTGTTGTTGAACAATTCCTTAGTGGACCTTTGGTTAAAATTCATGGCAATAGTTCCCAAATCTACTAGTGAAGGAAACCCCTTTGACAAGATCTTGGTCCTTTTCCTTCTTTTGTAAATATTTGTGCTCCTTATATGGCTGCATTGTCTCTTCCCAAATTCACCAATATAGGTTTTCCAATTTGGTTGTTTTCAACCTCTTTGGTTTTGAATATCCAAACTTCTTCACAACTAATTCCTCTACCTGTATAACATTAACCTCAAGTTGATCCTCAATTTGAACCTTTTCCGTCTTCCCCTATTGTATATTCTTCCATTTATTCTTCCTCACTTGGTCAAAGTATTGGTGTTAGTAACCGGGAGGCTAAGAATAAGAAGAAAAGGAAGAAGACAGGGAAGCTAAATAAACAAGGGGGTAAACAAGTAACGTTTGTTGTTGATGTAGCTAGTCCTTCAAATCCTCATAAAGTAAAATTCACTTGCACACTTCGTAAGGGTGACAACCTCCATAGAGATTGTCCTAGTATTCCTCAGGTATTAGGAGTGTGGTCTGCATGCCTGTATCAGCCCTTGTCTTCAGCCTCTGGAGATCATGTTGGTGACTAATCGTTGACTAGTGCTAATAAGGTCCATGGAAATAAGGTTAAAGTTAAATCTCCCTATAATTAATGTGAAGGGAATCATCCAATTCACCTTTTTCCTTGTTTAGATGAAGCACCCAAAGTGTTGGAAACCCTTACTTCTTAACAATAGCTTCTAGTTGGTTTCCGAAAACTTTCCTCAAATCCTTCACTAGTTGATGAAGTAATTGACTCGAATCCATCTTCAATCAATCCCACTCTTTCTGAATTTGAATCCCATGAGTTTTTTCCCAACCAACCATTGGTTGAGAAATTGGTTGACTCGATTTCACCTTCAATCGATTGCATTTTTCCCATAGAAAGTAACATTCATATCACTCATGTCTTTCTTGTTTCTTTAGATCCCATCAAACAAGGGGACATTTATCCCATTGTCACAGAACCCTCTCCAAGTAAGGAGGTCATTTCCTTAGATTGGAATCAATTGACAAAACCTCGTCCACCTTCTTCTTTTTTCCTAAGGAAAAATCATAACTTTCCAAATTTAAAAAATTACATATAGTAGATGTCGTTGGCATATGCATAATTGTTGGTTGTAGCCATTCAGGTAGTGTTCAAAAATAATAAGTTATGACCGAGGCCATTTCCAAAAGTAGTTGTACATATTCACCATGTGGGGTGTGCTCGATGTGTCTAGTGAACAGAGATATAATCATAAATATATACATAAAGCAACACTGTGAATTAGCTGAAAAATATAAACAAATATTTAGGGCCTGTCTTCCTTAGTATATGCCCTATTAATGTACGGCCAGTGATAGTATTTTTTGGGCATGGAATCCCCCCAAAGCATGTTTTAGGGCTCAAAGCCCAAGTTTTGGCTGAAACTTGTTGTAAAGCTCTGTGAATTGAGGGTGCAGGGCACAAAGTTATGATAGAGTCACAAGGTTATCCGCCCTAGTTTTGTAATGTAATGATAGTTGGATAGACCTACCCATGGTCCGCAGACCATGGGATTGTATAAATAGAGCAAGGCTATAAGTGTAAGAAGAGAAGAAAGAAGTAGGAAAAAGTCTAACTGATTAAGTTTCAATTTGAAGTGTGTCTTTGGGTCGTAGAGTAGGAGAAGGCTCTGCAGCTGAGTGCGCAGAGGCCTAATAGTCTGTAGCTGAGTGCGCAAGGTGAAGTCGAGTCTATAACCGAGGAAGGAATTAATAAAGAGAAGTTTTGTTATAATTCTGTGTATCAATTCTTGGGTTAATGAATGATTGATATAATTTGAAAATATACTATTTATTTACTACATGCACTTGTATGAATGGTTTATATTGTTAAGTATACTTAAAGCACTCAAGTAGGCAAAGCTAATTAACTAAAATTGGAATAATAGTAAGGTATTGGGTAATAACACAAAGCAAGATGTTCATCCCCCCGGTAGGGCTACGCGAAGGCAGTATATCAGTCTCCAAAATATGGGAAAGTGCGTGAAGCAGCTTGCGCACATGGTCAAACCGTAAACCAGTTGAACTCCTCACACATCTCCAGGGTGCAAAAACCTAGTTCTATCACCCTCCTATACTACTTCAGGTGAGACCTCAGTCTGCATGTGGCCTGTTGCCGAAACGGCCAGTAGTACCAGGATATTTTTAGCTAGCTTAACTCTGAACCTGGGTCAGGCCCCAATAAGCCAACAAATGGTTCTATTGATGGGACTAGGTTCTGTATAGAGATGTCTGATGTCATACCACTGGAATCTGACAAAGAAAGGAATTGAAGAGTGGTTGGACAGAAATATTCACGAGTTTGTGGCACATGAAAACAGGAATTCACGATTATCAAAGGAATTCACGATTACCGAAATCCATGAATATTTCTTTGCATTTTTCCCCTCTGAATTGTACGAGTGGATCATGAAGCTAGCAGACAGTCAAGGAAGGTGTAGGCTCAACAAACCTATTGTGTGGACTCCAGAGTTGGTGCGTAGACTAGAAGCATCGGAAGATAAGATCACGTGTGTTGTGGATCACTAACTCGATCGAATTATAGGAGGATTTATCACTGAGTTTGCAGTAGATACTTTAGTCAGCTATAGTGAGGCAAAATGACGCTTCCTCAAAGGACCGCAAGGTAAGTACATCAAATCTTTGAACACTTGGATTAAAATGCTACTATGTGAAAAGTGGGTTATGTGAATAAATTGATGTTTGGGGCTGCACAAAGTGGGAGGATCTAGAGAAATGAAGGTAGCAGAGAACTAGAAACTAGCCCCTTGATTTCACCTCTGTGAGAAAGCAAGGAAGAGCTTGCGAAGGTTTCACCAAGAAGTGCGATCAGTTTGATAAAGCAACGAATTCCATGCATACTGCTCCCACCTACACCACCACTAGTTTCACCATCATCACCCCCTATCTTCAGCCACACCACCACATTTCAATATGGCAAGCATGATAAAGTTTCTGGTGTTTGAAGGAGTAGGGAATGAAGATCCAAACCATTTTTGGTTCATGGTAAGGGCTGTATGGGAAGCACAGGGAGTCACGAATGTTAATATAAAGAAAGCCATGTTGGTCATAACTCAGCAAGATCGTGCACTAACTTGGTACATTAAACATTCCAATGACAATCCAAATGCAGGGATCGCGGATATCCAAGCTGCGCTAAACAAGGAATTTAGCAGGCCAAAATCATAGACATAATCGATCATTGGATTTAAGGAAATCGTGATGCTTCCAGGCAAGACCCCTTTGGAGTTGGATCAGAGACTGAAGTGTACAATTCGTGAAGCCAGTATGACCTTGACGGATGGGCAACACCGCGCATGGTTTGTAGCATTGATGACGCCACATCTAAGGAACACGTTGTCACAATAGAAGCTAACCACTCAGGCTGAGGCCTTGGAGATCTTAATGAGATTACATGAGACCCCAATACAAGATATTAACCTGGGATTTCAACAGATCCATGCGTAGTTGAAAAACTTGTGCCTTGATATGTAGAGTTTCAAACAAGACAGGACGGCTCGCCAAGAAGCACACGAGGTATGGTGCGTAAAGTGTAAAGGTCAGGGACATGACAAAGACCATCGTCTAGTCTTCATGAACTACCTGGTGGCAGGAGGACCAATGCCATTGAGTCCAGAGGCACAAGTAGGACTGATCACGGTGCCTATGTTATGGTGCTTGATTTGTCAGATAGGAGGCAAGAATGCTACAGATAACTGTGATCTATTGCAAAAGTATAGGCAGAATTCCCAGTAGTTGTTCTGTAATTTCTGCAGGTTAGTAGGCCACAATGAGCGCACCTGTAGAAGTTATGAACTAATGATAGATTAGACTCTTACCTGTAGAGTTCATACCGAAACACGGGCCCTCGATCAAAATGCAGGTATGGCATGCACTAGATTTTAGGAGCGCGGATGAGGTCGAGGTGGAATGGGACCAAGAAGAGGTCGCAGACAACTGATATGTTACAATTGTAGAGGACTAGGACATTATGCCTGTGATTATACAAATCCAACGAGACCATCATGATTATATTGTACCTAATTTGATCATGAGATAGAGGACTATCCCACACTGATAGCGAGGTTGCGTGATAAAGGAGCACTCCAACCTCCCTCGACTCAGAACCTGCAAATGATGAGGTCTGAGCCGTGAGGAAGACCCAAATGTAAATATCATGCTTTGAAGTGGTATCATGACAGGAGATGAAAAAGGCAAGCAGCTCAAAGAGAGTGCTTGGGTTCACAAGGCTCCAACAAAGGAACCAAAATTTGATCTAGAGCATGCTAGGGAGACATTCATGGAAGCTAAGAAGAGCTTCACGGATGCCTCCACTTCAGGAAGTAAATACAAACTGGAACTGGAAATGGACCCATTGATGGTCACTACATTTTTGGAGGCATGCATGAAGCTGTTGCGTGATAGGAAAGCTATGAAGGGGCTGCAAGAACTCATCACTAGATGTGCTGGAACCACGCCAAGAGAACTATCTGTAGTCCGAAAGCTCGGGAAGCACACAACACGAACATGAAGAGAGATGAGATTGACCGGGGAATATGAAATGGATCAAGTGATTTTGGATCTAGGATTGAACATTAATGTCCTACCAAAGCAGATATGGGAGCGCATGGGCAGGCCTACTCTGCAGTGGTCTTTTATTCAATTGTGAATGGTGAACCAGTAAAAGATCCTACCTATGGGAAGATTGCAAGGAATAACAATAGTTATCGAAGGTGTGAGCACGCTAGTAGATTTCAAAGTGATAGAGATTGTTGATGAAAACAATCCCTATCCCATGCTACTGGGAATATATTGGGCCACTAACATGAATGGAGTGATAAATCTAAAGAAGTGCAAGGTGATTTTTGAGAAAACGTCACCGCGCGTAGTGGTACAATTAGACCCTGCAGAAGGATCGCACTACACAGAGCCAATGCATGACTATGATAGCGGCAACGATCTAGAATGTATCTACAAGATAACCACACAAGAGAAGGACTGGGTAAATCCAACAACAAATGGTAGACTCTCATGGGAGCGCAAAAGCTCCTGCACCTCACATTCAGATGAGGAAATAGAATGATGGCAGAACCGGTTACACGAGGTAACCACGCTCATCAGTAACATGATGAAAAGGTTGTTGTGTTACATGGCAACAGAGGTAAGAGATTTTCCTATGTATGATGGGTTGAGTGAGGTGGATGATTTCCTGAACAAATTTGAAAGAGAAGTACTGGAACAACAGCATTTCGATGCTCTCAAATGGCTACTATGTGCTATGCCCACAAGATGGTGGGGTACGCATCAAAGAAGTCTTGAGGACTGGCACGAATGCAGAAGGATGATGCACATGTGGTTTGGAAAGCCTCAGATGCAGCTAACAGACAAGTATGACAGACGGGATGATCCACGTTCACACCTCACGAAATGGACCAAAGTCTACAGGGAAGAGCCACAACCTGAGTGGGTGCACCTGTTCTGTCATACCCTAGATATCATACCCATTGGTATACTGAGATGGAGCTATTGCATGGATCAAGGACCATTGGTTAAAGATCTTGACATCACCACACTAGTAAAAATGAAGCAAGTAAACATTGGGACAGAGGCTAAACCGAAGTATGCAACTCTTGGTGACTATTGGGATGATGCCATGGTGGAGAAGGTCACTGAGTTACTCCGTGAGTACCAAGACTTATTCCCGATCAATATTACAAACTTAGAGGGCATCGTTGGCGATTTAGGGATGATGAAGATCACCCTAAAACCTGAAACGAAGCTGGTTAAGCAGAGGCCTTACTGCTTGAATCCGAAGTACAAGGAAAAGGTCCTCGTAGAACTATGAAAAATGCTCTCTGCCGAAATTATTGAGCCAGTGGAAGAATCCAACTGGGTAAGCCCTATGGTAGTGCAGGAGAAAAAGAAGGCGAGATAAGAATATGCGTAGACCTCAAGAAGTTGAGTGACGCCTATGTACATGACCCATTCCCAAACCCATTCACAAATGAAGTATTAGAAAATGTCGGCGGGCAAGAAGCATATTCTTTCACCAATGGGTTCTCAGGGTACCACCAGATCAAAATCGCACTTGAAGATAGGAGCAAGACCACCTTCACCACTAAGTGGGGCTACTTTCAATACACTGTCATGTTGTTTGGGTTAAAAAACGTGCCAGCCATCTTTTCACACATAGTTGTTGTCGCGTTCAAAGAATATATCTACAAATTCCTGGAGGTTTATCTGGATGATTGGACTATCTTTGGATTGGTTACGAACCACGTACAAAGCTTATGTTTGATGCTGGATACTTTCCGATGACACCAGTTTGTGGTTAACGTTAAGATGTGTACATTCCTCATTCCCTTTGGGAACCTACTAGGACATGTGGTATTCAAACAGGGACTAATGGTAGACCCCATGAAGATTGCAGTAATTCTAAATTTGGAAGCACTGCGAAGTGTTAAACAATTGCATGCTACCTTGGGACACACATGGTACTACAGGAAGTTCATCAAAATCTATGCCCAGATCACTACCCCAATGGAGAAACTATTGAAAAAGGATGTCACGTTCTGCTCGAATGATGATTGCATCAAGATCCTGGATGTCCGAAAGGGGAAATTGGCATCTGCTCCAATCCTGGTCTTCCCAAAATGGGATGTGGTTTCATGTCCATGTTGATGCGTCATGTATAGCACTAGGAGCAGTGCTCACACAAGAGTGTGGAGAGGACTTGGATCACCCTATCACATTTGAAAGTCATAGATTGTCCAAAGCTGAAAAGAACTTATTCCAGAACCGAGTGCAAGGGATTGGCTATGGTGTACACGCTCCAAAAATACCGGCTTTATTTGCTAGGAGGACATTTCAAGATGTATACAAACTATTTTTTGCTAAAGTACTTGGTCAATAAGCCTGTTTTGGGGGGGTGCATATGTAGATCACTCTTATTGTTCCCAGAATATGACTCTGAGGTCATGGTAAAACCTAGATGCCTGAACATAGGACCGGATCACTTGTCGTGTATTGAGACGGGCGAGGAACCTACTAGTTTGGAGAAAGGATTACCTGACATATAGCTCTTTACTATGCGCATCGCAGATGGACACTTTGAAGATATAATCCACTTTCTGACAACAGGGACTATGTCGAAGGAATACTCTGTCCAACAGAAGAAGGAATTGGTGGTGCACACGGCGTATTTTTTAGTCATCGCGGGGAACCTTTACAAAATGGGAAATGATGAGATATTGCGAAGGTACGTACCTGAATTTGAATGAAGTCAAATCCTCATGGAAGCACATGGGGGCACTACAAGAGGACACTATGCAGGACGACCAACTGCACAAAAGATTCTTTGTGCAGGGTTGTGGTGGCCAACCCTTCATTAGGATTCAAAAACAAACCGTAAGGCCTGTGATATATGTCAAAGGACTGGTAAACCATCGCAAAGGGATGATATGCCTTTGAATCCACAAATGACGCTGCAGCCCTTCGAAAAGTGGGAAATCAACTTTGTGGGACCTATCAAACCCCGAGGAAAAATGGGTGAGTGATACATCATCACCACGATGAAGTACCTAATGCATTGGGCAGAAGTGCAGTTAGTGAAAGACTACATGGTTGCGACGATGGCGAAGTTTTTGTTTGAATGCACGTTGATCCAATTTGGCTGTCTAAAAATATTAATGAGTGATCACGGTACACATTTCCTGAATGAAACCATTAGTGCACTCACATAAAAGTTCCATGTGTATCACCAGAAAAGCACACCGTATCACCCACAAGCCAATGGGACAGTAGAAGCATTCAACAAAATACTAGAGACTGTACTAACCAAAGTATACAATATGTAGCGAAGCGATTTGGACCTGCACATACCTGTAGTACTATGGGCTTATAGGAAAATGTGCAATAAACTGACGGGACAAACACCCTTCTGGTTAGTCTATGGCATGGAACTTGTCATGCCAATGGAGTATAATGTACCTAGTTTGCACATAGTAGCACTCACAGGTATGACGGACCACGAAGCCCTAGAAGAAAGGCTCGCACAATTGGACTAACTTGAGGAGGAATGGTTCTTG
This sequence comes from Pinus taeda, assembly GCA_000404065.3. Classification (NCBI taxonomy): domain Eukaryota; kingdom Viridiplantae; phylum Streptophyta; class Pinopsida; order Pinales; family Pinaceae; genus Pinus; species Pinus taeda. The sequence continues at coordinate 40,894 of APFE030146411.1, forward strand.
GTTGGCTTTCATCAATAGGAGCAAAAAGCAACATGAGAAGGCCTAGCATGATCACCATATTAAGTTGTGCACATTCAAGGTAAATTATTTAGTGCTGATGTACGACAATAAGTTTGATAAGTTCCCGAGAAAGTTCAGAATGAATTGGCTGGGACCATATGTTGTTAAGGAGGTGATCTAAAATGGGGACCTAAAGGCTTCTTGTTAATCAACAAGGACCTCTCCCACTCCAAAGCTTAAACAATTTCCAAGGTCTATGCTTATGATGGATAATTTGCAAAATAAATAACTTGAAATAGGTGTATGATTTTTGTTTGCCTTTAACTGACCGAATACCTTAAGTTCATTTTATTTACTAATATTTACACACACATAACAATAAACAATGCAGCATATAAACAAACACATAAGACAACAAGTTTAATTAGGAGTTCACCCAAACCTCTTCGGCTACGTCTCCGTGAGCTCTAGTCAACTCCACTAGGCTCTTTGGGATTATGGCTTAAATTCTTTTACAAGTTCCACACTCAATGTTGGAAATAATACTGAGAGGGGGGGTGAATTAGTATTAGAAAGTCAATAATATTTCATTTCCATATTCCGATTCATATACGCTACTTCAGTTAATGAAACTTGCCTGTATATGCAACTGTATATAAGGAAACTAGCTTATACCCTGTAAAATTATAATTTAGTTAATTCTTCATATGTTGATCTTTAATCTGTGCATCAAAATCATATAAACAGTAACCAGTAGCAGTAAAAATAGAATAGGTAGTCACACACATGAACACAAGATATAAGTTGGAAACCCAATGTGGGTGAAAACCACCTGCTACAATTGTCTCTATCTTCCTTTTAATAAGAAACTTCTTTTTACAATATTTTGTACTAGTGCAGTCTTATACCAGCATGCACGCTTCTATCTGCAGAAGGCTACAACCTTCTCTCATTCTCCAGCTTCTCTGGGAAGGGAGCTACAACCCCCTAGCTCTTGTAATAGCTGATGTACTAGTACGTAGGTGTTGACCTACAAAAGGCTACAACCTTCTCTTTTCTTCTAGGGACCACATTTCATAAATTTTTAGACTGGATCCATAAATAACATCAATCAAACATCAAAAAATATCTGCATCAAACAATCTCCTTTGCACCAACAAAAACTAAATCAAACAATCACTTCTCTAAATGTTGTAACTAGAATATAGTAATAGTAACCAAAACCCAAGCCAGAACCCAAAACACTGCAACAGCAATCAGAAATAGCTAAAACATATTTTATGAGGTGTATGCTACTTCAATGTGATGAACATGCATGCCTACGCACATGTATCAAGGCAAACCTCCGTATACGCACTTTTGAAATGCCGAACCAACATGTATACACGCCTTTGCTATAATGAACCTACGTACAGATCTGTAAATGATGACTTAACCTTTACAATTATTCAGACATCAGTTATACCTAGATCATCATATTTACATATTACGACATGCACCAATTACTGAGATAAAAGATCAAAACCACACAAAGATACTTCTCTTCAATCCTTAATATCTTGACCCGTCAATAGAACTTATGCTTCATCAAGCGCTCAGGTTCATCCTTGATTCAGGTCCATTTGTGCACCATAACCTAATAACTTGTAATCTAGATCTTGCTTTTCATTAGATATTCAATTCATGAGTGACTTTGCCTAATGATCTTCTCCTCCTTTTATAGTCTTAAGCCTTACTAAATACCATGGTCCAAAACCACTTAGAATCAATACCTTGGACCAAATACTTGGGGTCAACACTTTGAACAAGATACCTTGAACCAATACCATGGATCACAATACCATGGACCAAATACCACTGACCAAAACGAAGTTTTCCAACATGTACGTGCCTTTCCTTTCGTGAAAGTCCGTGTGTACAACATATGCACCTTTGGGACTGTGAACCCACGTGTACACACTACTTGGTCAATGGGAACCCACGTATACCTCTCTTTCTTCATCCTGTGAGCCTTGATTATCTGTCATCTGTGATAGTTGCCATCAAGGACAACACCTGTGTCATAACGCTAAATCGGTGTCATAATGCCAACAATCTCCCCCTTTGGACTGGATGGCAACCCCAAGTCACTCCTCCCCCATTTTTCATCAAGGGAAAAGGGTTATGCTCCCCCTGAGTACATGTTGAATTCTCTGATATGCTGAAGTGTGTTGTCCATGCTCCCCCTGACTGCAAGCAAGGTTTGCAAAAATATGTTCTACAAGAAGAACATGACTCTATACATCATAAATGACGTTCCTATAACCAAAGACTCATACATACATCCATCTCCCAACCAAGTGTGGATATACCAAGATTGACTCGTCCACCCAACCAAGTGGGGATATACCAAAAGTTTATAATGACAAAACAAGAACATTACATCATCCATCCCATGCATAGTGGGGAAATAAATAGGTCATTTCATGACCTTGATAATAAAATATATACATGACATAGAGACAAAATATCTAAAACACAACTCTGATAGTTATCAACAACTACCTTCAGTAGCATCTGTCAACCACCATCCAAATTAGCAACCATGATCTTCCTCTGCACCTGTTCCACTTGAATCTGTGAATTTGTACCAAGATCTTCTAAGATAATGACAACAATGCATTATCAGAAGTATATGCTCCCCCTGAACCTGTTCTAGATGATCACTATTAGACCCATATTAGACTCTTTTCATGTTGAGTTTGTCCCACTGTTTTTTCTTCAAACCAACATATACGCGACTGTATCCACAGCAACCAGCGTATGTACGCGATTACGCTTCATTAAACTAGCGTACGACCACTTTTCTCTGAAACAGATAAGTTTCAACAGCAAGATGATGCATCAACTACTCCCAGCTTCTATCTGAGATATTCAAATGTCTCTCTGGGCAGTGGTTTGGTGAATATATCAGCAACATGTTCTATGGAGGGAACATACTCCAATTTGACCTTTTGTTCAAGCACTTGTTCTCGGAGAAAATGATATTTGATAGGTATGTGCTTGGTCTTGGAATGCATGACTAGATTCTTTGAAATAATGATTACACTTGTATTATCACATAGAATGGAGATGGGTGGAGTACATGTGATATGAATATCTTGCCATGTTTGCATCATCCAAAGGAGTTGTGTGCAACAAGATGTAGTAGCCACATATTCTGCTTCAGTTGTAGATAAAGCAATTGAACTTTGTTTCTTGTTGAACCAAGATACTAATCTGGAACTCATATAGAATGCACCACCACTAGTGATTTTTCTATCATCCACACTTCCTGCCCAATCTACATCTGTATATGCATGAAGTGTAATATCTGTGTCCCTAGGATACCATAAACCAAAATTCTGAGTTCCTTGAAGATATTTGAAAATCCTTTTGACTGCCTGAAGGTGTGATTCCTTTGGATTTGCTTGGAATCTTCCAATTATTCCCACTGCATGCATGATGTCTGGTCAGGTACCTATTAGATAAAGCAGACTGCCAATCATGGATCTGTAGGTAGGTTGATGTACTTCTGCTAATTCATCATTTGAGCTGAGACTGCATCTTGTTACCATAGGGGTACATACTGGTTCAGAATCTTCCATGCCATATTTTTTCAAGATCTACTTGAGGTATTTGGTTTGTGATAGAAAAATACCATCTTTATTTTGTTGATCCCGTAAACCAAGGAAATATGTGAGCTCACCAAGCAGGGACATTTCAAATTCTTTCTGCATTACCAAAGCAAAGTTTTGACTCATGGCTTCTTCATTGCTACCAAAAATGATATCATCAACATACACAACAAGTATTAGCAATTTATCATTGTCAATCTTTGTAAATAGATTGCTATCAACTGATTCTTAAAAAAACCTTGTTGATGGAGGTATTTGTCAAGATGGTAATACCAGGCCCTCGGAGATTTTTTTAGACCATAGAGAGCCTTTCTAAGTCTGCATACAAGTTGTGGATCATTTCCAAGGATGAATCCATCTGGTTGCTCAATATATACTTCTTCTTCTAAGTCTCCATTAAGAAAGGTAGATTTTACATCCATTTGGTATACTTTGAAGTTCTGAAAGCTAGAAAGAGAAAGGAACATTCTTATGGCTTCAAGTCTAGGAACAAGTGCAAAAGTTTCTTCAAAATCTATACCTTCTTGTTGAGCATATCCTTTACAAACAAGTCTAGCCTTGTTTCTAATAAGTTCTCCATTTTCATTTAGCTTGTTTTTGAATATCCATTTGGTTCCTATGATATTCTTATCATGAGGTCTAGGAACTAATTCCCAAGTATTGTTCTTTTCAATTTGCTCAAGCTCTTCATTCATGGCCTTGACCCACCATTCATCTTTGCATGCCTCATGTACATTTTGAGGTTCAATGGTGGAAAGCAATGCTAGATAGCTTGAAGCTTCTGTAATAGTTCTTCTTGTCTGCACACCTGCCTCTTTCTATCCCAAAATTTGAGTCTCTGGATGATTTTTCTGAACATATCAGGATGGAGTCTTTTCTTCTACCGTTATCTATTCTTTTGGTGCTTCATTGGTTTCTTCTTCAGAATTAGTTTGATTTGATGTGGAAGGATAATCCTCAACTTCTTCATAATCTTCAGTTTTTACATGCTCTAGATTTTGGCCTACTTCATCAACAACAACATCAATACTTTCAACAATTTTACCTAGTCTTTTATTATAACACTTATAACCTTCACTTCGGGAAGAGTAACCAAGTAGAATGCCTTCACCTGCTCTAGGTTCAAACTTGCCAAGTTTTTCATCAGTCCTTTTGATGTAACACTTTCTTCCAAAAAATCTGAAGTATTTTACAGTAGGATTCTTACCATACGAAAGTTCATGTGGAGTTTGAGTGCTATTTACCCGAATGTTTGTTTTGTTGAGAATAGTGATGGAAGAAAATGCAGCTTCACCCCAGAAGGTTGCAGGAGTTCTAGACTCATCTAGCATGGCACGAGCCATTTGTTGAAAATTTTTGTTCATCCTTTCTACCACTCCATTTTGCTGACGAGTTCTTGCGGTAGAGAAATCCCTTTTTATTCCATGTTCTTCACAAAAGTCGAAGAATTCGTTTGAGGTAAATTCCCCTCCTCGAACAAACATGAAGTATTGGATTTTGCGATCTGATTCATTTTCAACCAATGCTTTGAAGGCTTTGAACTTTTCAAATGCTTTATCTTTATGCTTTAGAAGTCCTATCCAACACATTCTGGAAAAGTCATCAATGAATAATATAAAGTATTCTTCTCCACAAGGTGACTTTTTCCTTGATGGACCACATAAATCAGTATGAACAAGTTCAAGAGGCTTACTAGTTGATCCTTCCTTCTCAGGGAAATGAGCTTTGGTTTGCTTACCAAATTGACATGATTTGCATATTGTATTTTCTGTAATGTAGATATCAGGAAGATCACGAACTTCCTAGAATCTGCATGCTTTTCTTATTTGAGAGAAGCTTAGTTGCCCCAATCTTCTGTGCCATAGCCATCGTTTATCATTTTTGCTTAGCTGGCACTGTTGTTGTCCTCCCTTGAGTATGTATAGATTGTTTGGAATTCTTATACCTTTGATCATTGTTTCTCCTATATCAAGCTCATGAACAACACATCCATTTGATCGAAATACTACTTCATTTCCTTGATCGCACATTTGACTGACACTCAATAGATTATGCTTTAGACCATCAACATACATAACATTCCCAACTTTAACCTTTTCTTTTAAGAGAACAAAACCTTTACCTTTTATGACAGCAGGAGTTTAATTTCCAAATGAGACCTTCTTTTCCTTTTCTAAGGCATTATATGACTGAAGTTTTTCCTTATCACCTGTCATGTGTTTCGAGCTTCCACTGTCGATGTCCCACTAATTTTCTTTTCCTTCTGCATACAAGGCTATACCACATCTTTCTGGTTGCATTTCTTTCTTTTTCCAAGTTTTGGGACCCAATGAAGTTTGCTCCTTCTGAGATGTTTTCCGAAATTTTCTCTTGCATTCAAAATCTTCATGACCGAAGTTGTTACGGATAGAGCATTCTATTTCATTTTCACGAAGCGAAAAATTATTGTAAGTCCTTTTCATGATCCCTGTCACATTATTTTGATTATGTGCTTCTCTAGTCATGATTGTCTTGTAAGAAACACATTGGGAAGCTTTGTGTCTAAATTTATGACATGAAAAACATTGGCCATTAAAGAAATTCTTGCGATTATCGAACCTGCTGACCTAGTGATTGTAGTTTCCATTAAAATTCATTCTTGAAGAAAACTGAGTATGATTTACCTAAGGTTGGTTGTAGCTTCTATTCATCCTTGAAGTAGATTGACCCTGATTTACTTGGTGATCTGCTTTATGCCTTTTCTGATGATTGTCAAAATTTTCACTACTCTTTACTGCATCAAGATAGCTTTTAGTGGAGGTGGATGGTTTCTGTGCTTCTTCAGTATATCCAAGACCTGTCTTTATCAGAGGAAAATGCTACACTTTGATAATTTCATTTAGGATCTCTGATCCTTTAGCAAATATAAGATTGAGAGCTTTTGTTTTCTCAATATCCTTTCTTAGACCCACAATTTCACGTTCTAATTTTTCATTGTGTTTTTCTCTTTCAGCAAGTTGGAATGTTAGAGTAACCATAATCATATTCTTTTCTTCTAAACAAATTTTGAGTTTAGAGATTTCTTCATAAAGACCATCTTCATCTAAAGCATACAAGAAATCATCATCTTTAAAAGCCATTAGAAGTCTATAATCATTACTAATTTCATCTTCATCACTATTTGATAAACCATCGCTATCTTCATGTGTATAGTAGCTCTTCTTACTTACACTTTTTCTATTCCATTTTGCTGATTCCTCACCTTTATCAAGTTTATCCTTGTGAGGACATTTGGCAGCATAATGACCGACTTTTCCACAAGCAAAACATTTGAAAAGTAGTTTACCTTTGAATCTTTCGGAACCCCGTTGAAGGTTCTTGACAAAGTTTGCTTCTTCCTCTCCTCCTAAAATATTTCCTGATTCATTCAGCTCTTCTCTTCCTAAAGCCTTAAATGTGGCTTCTCTCATATTTGATGGACCTCATTTTCTCATTTCGACAATAGTTAGGATTCCGTGCAGCAGTGTCATAGTAATACTCTGAAGATCCTGTTTTTCTTCTATGGCAGAACCTTTTGATTCAAACTTAGAATACAAGGATCTTAAAACCTTTTCAACTAAAGTAACTTCTTTTATTTCTTCACCCAAGTTTTTCATGTGATTAAAAATCTCATCTATACGTAGGAAGTAATGAGCTATACTTTCATCATTGTGCATTTTGAGAGTTTCATATTGAATTCTGAGAGATTGTAGTTTTACACATTTTACCTTATTGTCTCCTTCATAGCTTAGAATGATCATGTCCCATATTTCTTTGGCAGTTTTGAGTTGCATAACCTTAACAAATTCTGATTGTGACAGACTCCTCAATAATGTATTTATGGCCTTGGCATTGGTTTCATATTGCTTTTTACCTGCCATATCTATAGGAATTACTGATGGAAATGTATATCCTCCTTCCATGATTTCCCAAACATATGTTGCAAGAGATTGAAGATAGGTTGTGGTTCTTACCTTCCAATAAACGAAGTTGCTTCCATCAAATATTGGTGGTCTAATGGATCCCTCTCTTTCGTAGTTACTCATGATGATAGATCTTCCTTCAAGCGATCAAGCTTATTCTGAAGGACCTTCTCTGATACCAATTATTGGAAATAATATTGAGAGGGGGGGTGAATCAGTATTAGCAAGTCAATAATATTTCATTTCCATATTCTGATTCATATACGCTACTTCAGTTAATGAAACTTGCATGTATACGCAACTGTATATAAGGAAACTAGTGTATACCCTGTAAACTTATAATTTAGTTAACTCTTCATATGTTGATATTTAGTCTGTGCATCAGAATCATATAAACAGTAACTAGTAGCAGTAAAAACAGAATAGACAGTCACACACATGAACACAAGATATAAGGTGGAAACCTAAAGTGGGTGAAAACCACCTGCTGCAATCATCTCTATCTTCCTTTTAATAAGAAACTTCTTTTTACAATATTTTGTACTAGTGCAGTCTTATACTAGTACGTAGGATTCTACCTATAGAAGGCTACATCCTTCTCTCGTTCTCCATCTTCTCCTGGAAGGGAGCTACAACCCCTAGCTCTTGTACTAGCAGATGTACTAGTACATAGATGCTGACCTACAGAAGGGTACAACCTTCTCTTTTCTTCCAGGGACCACATTTCATAAATTTTTAGACTGGATCCATCAATAACATCGATCAAACATCAAAATATATCTACATCAACCAATCTCCTTTGCACCAACCAAAACTGAATCAAACAATCACTTCTTTGAATGTTGTAACCAGAATATAGTAACAATAACCAGAACCCAAGCCAGAACCCAAAACACTGCAACAACAATCAGGAGTAGCTAAAACATATTTTATGAGGTGTACGCTACTTCAATGTGATGAACCTGCGTGCCTACGCACATGTATCAAGGCAAACCTATGTATACGCACTTTTGAAATGTCGAACCAACATGTATATGCACCTTTGCTATAATGAACCTGTGTACAGATCTGTAAATAATGATTTAACCTTTACAATTATTCAGACATCAGCTATACCTAGATCATCATATTTACAAATTATGACATGCGCCAATTATTAAGATAAAAGATCAAAACCACACAAAGATACTTCTCTTCAAGCCTTAAGATCTTAACCCATCAATAGAACTTATCCTTCATCAAGCGCTTAGGTTCATCCTTGATTCAGATCCAGTTGTGCACCATAACCCAATAACCTATAATCTAGATCTTGCTCTTCATTAGATATTCAATTCATGAGTGTCTTTACCTAATGATATTCTCCTCCTTTTATAGGCTTAGGCCTTATGCAATACCATGGTCCAAAACCACTTAGAATCAATACCTTGGACCAAATACCTAGGGTCAACACTTCGGACAAGATACCTTAGACCAATACCATGGACCAAATACCACGGACCAAAACTAAGTTTTCCAACATTTACGAGCCTTTCTTTTCGTGAAAATGAATGTGTACACCGTACGTGCCTTTTGGTCTACGAACCTATGTGTACATGCGGCTTGGTCAATGGGAACCCACATATACCTCTCTTTCTTCATTCTATGAGCCTGAACTATGATTTGTCATCTATGAGAGTTGCCATCAAGGACAACACCTGTGTCATAGCACCAAAGCTATGTCATAATGCCAACACTCAACTCCATAGGTTTACAACTGAACTAATATGCTTAGAATGTTATCTTTATCCCTGGCTATTTGGCTCTCCGGCTCTCAGCTCTCCGCTCTTGGCTCTTGGCTCTTAGCTCTTGGCCCTTGGATCTTGGCTCTCGGCTCTCGGCTCTTGGCTCCTGGCTCTTGGCTCTTGGCTCTCATCTCTCAGCTCTTCATAAGGATAATAACTGCCTCCAACCTCTGGTGGCTTCTCTCTATTCTCCTTCCACTAGCTTGGATTATTACAATGCGTGAGCTCCCCCCTGAGTCTCTACACAACAATGGAATTTATCCCTCAGATGGCTCAAACTCCTCAAGTCCAGAAGAATAACGCCTCCAGACACCTTGGACAGTTACGAAAACCTCTTTGGTTCCCAAAAACACCTTCCTCTATGCTGGACCCTTCTATTTGTCTCTTCGCCTTCCCTTCTGCATTCTAATTCTTGTTTTCATGACACGTTATGTTTCATCATTTCCTTATGGTGGGGAACAATGACGTTTAAACTAGAAATGGTTTGGAGACGAAAGAAATGATGGGCATGAAAGTCCCCACCGTTTGGCATTTCTCCGTAACAAAATCCCCAAAACAGAGCAAACTTAAACAATATACAATATACATGGAAATACATTGCAAAATAGATTAATCCGGATCTCAAAGATCATCAACCCGCATCTATAATATTTCAGGTCCATGCATATATTGCAAATCGCAATGTTGCATGGTCTGTTGTTCCCCTTTGCTCTGATGCACACCAATCTCTCGATCTCCGATCACTCCGATCGATGCCTCATCAGCTATCGGAATTATCGCTATATCGCTTATCGGAAGTTCCTGCTTCCATGGTCTACAGCCCTTAAGCTTCCCTGATCAGCGATCTTCGATCAAATCCTGATTGTTGATTCCTTTTTTGATCCAACGGCCCCAAGTTCTCATCGCAATCGCTTACAGACCAAGGTGCATTCCTTTGAACTTGACTCATGCAATGCGACTTAATCTAGTCTGTTGATTTTCCTTTTAACCCAATGGTTTGCACTAAACCTGAAACATCAAGAAGTCTGCTCAATCTCTACCATTGATCTATGATCTCCAATCTCCAATCCAATGGCTAACAACCATTTCGGGTGGCCTACTTGCATGGAGATTACCTGCCCGAATAAGCGATTTTCCCTCTCCTACGACATGCTATGTGTCAGCTGGTGTATGGAATCAGGTGAAGCCCTTCCAATACCAATTACCGCTTGAAGCCTGCCCTAAATACTGTTTACCACGAAACTCAATTCCTTCGCTATTTTTCTCAATAATCCTTCGGGTCCGCTTCATCGCATTTCTCTTAAGGCCATAGTCCAAACACACCACTAGCTTTTCTCCGATGTGATAACAATGGATGACTGCTCCATTGTTTTTCTCCCATCTATTGATCATTCAGATCCAATGGCCCTTGAGCATTAACACTGCATTTCTTTGACGTGCTTATGCTTCAACGTAGTTTCCCTGTCATACTTCAATTTAAAATATTTTCAAAGACTTGGAAGGTTTATTCAAGATCCATTTTGGATCAGGAGGTCAGACAGGGAGGCACGATCGAGCTGGTCAAACTAAATGGAGAACCTTTCCCAGGAAAAGTGAATGGCAGCTTCTTGAAGCCCGACATGGGTGGGTTGGCTATATAACTAGCCGACAGAAGCATAGGATCCGGACAAAGGTGCAAGACTATAAACATATGCAGCAAATACAGGTACAAATGTAGATAATCACTCCTGACACAAAGGTCTTGGAATAGCATATGTAGCAGATCCAGCAAGAAGCAGCTCAGTGCACTACTGACCTCCTCGCAGTTCAAGAACACTTGACAGGACTCCGTGCAAAGATCACCACGCCGATAGAGTGACTAGAGGGCGAGTCACAATGTTTATGTTGGGAGTCTGTTGGGCATGGACTCCCCCCAAGGCATATTTTGGGGCTCAAAGCCCAAGTTTTTACTAAATCTTGTTGTAAAGCTCTACAAATTGCGAGCGCGGGGCGCGAAAATATGATAGAGTCACAGGGTTGTCCACCCTAGTTTTGTAATGTAATGTCAGCTGGATAGACCTACCCATGGTCCGCGAACCATGGGAATGTATAAATAGAGAGAGGCTCTAAGTGTAAGAAGAGAAGAAAGAAGTAGGAAAAACTCTAAGTGATTAAGTCGCAAGTTGAAGTGTGTCTTTGGGTCGTAAAGTAGGAGAAGGCTCTGTAGTTGAGTGCGTAGAAGCCTAATAGTCTACAACTGAGTGCACGGACCCCTGCAGCTAAGTGCTCAGGTTGAAGTCGAGTCTGTAACCGAGGAAGGAATTAATAAAGAGAATTTTTTTTATAATTATATGTATCTATTCTTGGGTTAATGAATGATTGATATAATTTGCAAATATATTGTTTATCTATTGCACGCACCTATATGAATGGTTTATATTTTTAAGGATGCTTAAAGCACTCGAGTAGGAAAAGCTAATTAACTAATGTTGGAATACCAGTAAGGTCTTGGGTAATAATGCAGAGCGCGATGTTCAGCCCCTGGGTAGGGTTGTGTGAAGGTAGTATATCAGGGTGTGAAGTACGAGAAAGTGCATGAAGCGACCTACGCACAAGATCAAACCGCAAACCAGTTGAACTCCTTAGACATCTCCTGGGTGTGGAAACCTAGTTCTAGCACCCTCCCATACTACTTTGCGTGAGACCTCAATCCGCGCTCTGCAGACTATTGCCAAAAGGGCTAGTAGTACTGGGATTTGTTTGGCTAACTTAACTCTAAACCTGGGTTAGGCCCCAAGAAGCCAACAATATTGATATTGTTATGCACCAATCTATTCCTGTATCATCCACAGGCCTCTGGGATGTGTAGTAGCCTCTTTAGAAAGTTTGTCAACCACCTAATTGCATTCCCTGTAAATGTGTTGGCAGGTAGTAGAATTAAATTTAGTCTTGAAATCCAAAATTTCATCCAAGATGTTTCTAAGTGAATGTGCATGGTAGTTACTGATGTTATTATACCAATTTATAATGATTTTGGAGTCACAAAAGATCTGTAAATTATTGCAAAAGTGTGCTAGTGAAAAATGCAAAAGGTGCCTGAGAGTGATTAGTTCAACATAATTGTTTGTTCCCTCTCCCAAGCCCAGTTGAATTTTGAAATGATGATGTTCAGATAGATGTAGAATAATTCCACCCCCACATCGCTGAGCTTGAGTGGTGCCGTCAAAATATGCCCATGGTATGGTGTGATCAATCACCTCAGTGGTGCAGGTGTGGATTGTGTGAGTGTGTGTTTCATCTAGGATCTCATGATAGGCAGCAACAATTTTCACTGAAGCATGTGGCCATTAGGCCTCTATTTCCTTGAATATAATTTTGTTCCTGGTCAACTAGATTGACCAACAGGTGAGGAGAGGGAGACAGTGGGTTTTAGGGATATTGTTCATGGTAGTCTAGTTGTCATAGGCCTCTAGAATCGATTGCCCCTACCAACAGACAAGTTTGGAGAGTAGGTTTAGTGCTTGTAGCCATATCTATGCACTCATCAGGTAATGGAGAAACATGTGATCATTTGTCTCCTCAGCCTGTTTACATAGTGCACACCAATGTGGACCGCAGTGAGATTGATGCATAAGGTTTGCTCTAGTTGGGGTTTTGTTACTGAGCATGTTCCGCATGAAGAATTCCAATCTCGGTGGTGCTTTAAGCTTCCATAATTAACTTGCTCCACCAGTCAAGAAGTGCATGTGCCCTGTGCGCTGTGAGAAGGATGGGATAGCCCATTTTAGGGGAGTATATTCCATGATCCGCCAGCGTCCTGATAAGCTCACTGGGGCCTTCTTTGATGTGCACATGGGCTTGTTTCAGGGTGTTAATATACCTCTCCCAATTCTGAAGCTAGTGTTCGGGAATGCCCAAGTGTGGAGCAAATAACCAATCTTGTTCAATGATGGAGTTGTTCTCAAAATCAGAAATCTGAGCAATTACCTTAATATGCCTCTAGTTGAGAAAAAGGATGAGTCATGGTGGCAATTTATACATATTCCCCCCTCCTGTCCATGGGTCCATGCCTATACAAACCAATGTGCCATTATTTATTCTCAATGGTAGGCCCTCTCTAATAAAAGGAAAGGTATGTAGAATTTCTTTTCAAACCATAGATACCCATGTTCGAGACCAGGAGGGTAAGAGAATCTATTCCATGAGATGATGAGGCCAAATGCATTTGTGATAGAAGACTTCAATCCAGAGGTTTTGCAATGTGAGCAAGATCCATCCCATCTTTGTAGCAAGGGCATGTGCAAAGAATGATAAGTCCTTTAGCCCCCATCCTCCCCACTTCTTGGGGAGGGCAATGTGCTTCCATCCCACCCAAGGAAATGGTTTTCCCTCTTTATATCCATTCCAAAGGAATCTGCAGCAGATCTTCTGAATTTGAGCAAGTATTCCTTTAGGAATCCAAGCCAATGACATCCAATAAATTGGGGTAGCCTCCAAGGAAAATTTGATGAGGACTAATCAGCCAACTCTGGAAAGGAATTTGTGGTTCCAATTTAACAATGAGGCTTAATCTAGAACCCCAAGTACTTGAGGCCATCCTCTAGATGATATCTCTAAAGAGAAAATTTCTGATGAGCGTATCTAGCTTCTGGTGGTGAAGTATTAGTAAGGGTGATGGTAGACTTGGAGTGATTTGATTCCATGCCAGTAGCCAGGGAAAATACTGAGAGAATATCATGGGAGGTAGAGGAATCTTGAATGCTTCCATTTAGGAAGATGAGGACATCATCTACAAAAAGTAGATGAGTGAGGTAGCAGATGCCACTTATTTTAAGCCCTTTTTGTCGCCCTTCCCTCTTGGTCGATGCAATGAGTCTACTGAGCCCTTCCATGACAATCAGAAAGAGGAGCAAGAAGATTGGACAACCTTTCCAAAGAACCCTCTCAGCATGGATGAGGTGTGATGCATATCCATTAATGAGAACACTGAAAGTTTCCAAAGTGATATAGCACGTGATCCAGTTGATGAAATGGTGGGGGGGGGAATCTCAGATGGGTGAGGATCATCTTAATGTATATCTAGTTGACCCGGTCGAAGGCTTTAGCTAGGTAAATTTTGAGAATTGCCCCTTTTAGCTTTTTATTTTTAAGGGAGTGGAGTGCTTCTTGGGTTGTGCCGATTGCTTCATGGATTTTTCTATTCTGGAGGAAAGGAAATTGCTCCGAGGAGATATGGCAGGATAGGATGGGCCTGAGTCGATTAGCAAGGATCTTGGAAATGATTTTATATAGACAATTACACAAGGATATAGGATAAAAATCATTAAAAGATGTGGGGGAGTTGGATTTAGGGATCAGGGCTATGAAAGTTGTGTTAATGGTCTCATACAAGCACCTAGTAGTCCTGCATTCCTCTACCACCTTAAGTAGGTCTTGTTTAATGATCTCATAAAAAGCAAGGTAGAATTCAATTATCCAACCATCTGGCCCTAGACTCTTATTTTTTTTGAACCATTTCAAAGTACCTTCTAGTTCTACTTGAGTGACAGTGGATGTGAGCTCCTCAACCATGTCCATGTCCACAAATCTAGGTAAATGTCTCGCAATTCTAACAATTTCAGCTAGGGAAACACCAAGAGGTGCTTTGAAGAGTTTTCAGAAATGAGAGTTCCCAAGGTGGTATAAATGATTAAAAGTTGTTGTCATTCCCCTCTCTTCCATGGGCATATTCTAGATAGTATTGGTGACCTTCCTTCCCTTGAAAAAGTTTTGGAATAACTTGGTGTTCTCATCTCTTGTTTTTAACTACATAGCTCGACTACGAAGCCGCCAAGTTTCTTCCCTCTCCTTCTGAATTTCTGATCTCCGATTTTCCAAATTTATAAGTTGTGTCTTTGCCTCTATAGAAGTGAACCCCTGGCCCTAATCATCTAGAAGTGTGACCAATGACTATTCAATACCACTGAGGGTTTGGTCATCCCTCTTTGTTTTATCCTTAGCCCAATTTATGGAGAGTCTCTTGAGTTTAGTAAGATTGGAGCGGAAACCTTCTACCAGATTTCTCCCCATGGATGGAAGGTTGGATAGCCATAAATTAGAGACCATTTGAATGTAGGATGGGTCCAAAATCCAGGTGGAGTTGAATTTATACGGTTCCTTTGGTTTCTGAGAGGGGCCAATGATCTCCATAAAAATGGGGGAATGGTCTGATAAGCCACCTGAACCAACCCATTGTCTATATAAGGAAATTTTTGTATCAAAGAACCTTTCATAAGGAATCAGTCTAATCTCCTGGCCAAAGATGCCTCACCAACTCTCCGGTTTCACCAAGTGGGAAGAGGTTTTACCATGGGAATATCTATCAAATGGTGTTGTTCAATTAGCATCTCCATAGTATCCAAGAGCGGATCCACCTATGCATTTGTCCCCCATGATTCCCCAAATCCTAAGGAGAAGTTCAGATCACTGCCTATTATGAGATTATCCGAGGTACTGCGGGATAGGTTGAGGAGGTGGTTCTAGAAGGTCTCTCTATTTTGACAAGGGCCATATACAATGATCAAACAAAAATCCATCCCCGATTCTGATAAGAAAATATCCATGCCAATAAAACCAGCTCCACCCTAGGAGGCCTTACGGTTAATAGAACGAGGATTATATCCCAGGTCCAATCCTCCATGTCTCCCTATGACATTGAGAGATTGAAAGTTCCATCCAAGCTTCAAGGAACGGAGAATATGGGAGGTAAGTTCAGCCTCACCCAAAGTTTCTTGAAGGAAAATTATGTCTACAATCTCATATTCAAAAATTTGTTTGAGGGCTAGATTTTTGGGCGAGCTAGCCAGGCACCTAGAATTAAAGGAGAGCTACTTCATGGGGATGATTTAGGAAGGGTGTTCAAAGCTCTAAGAACCTGATCAAGTGATGATTTTCTACCCGAAGCCACTTTTGCCCCGACTAATAGGATGGCTTTAGATAGATGGAACTTATGGCCTCTAATGGAATTGGGGGGATGAGATGGGGCAGATAGACCCAAACCAAAGGATACAAATCCAACCTCTAAGAGCGGGAGGTGGGGCATGAGGTTGTAGGGGTGGGGGGGACCATCGTGGGAAGAAGGCGTAACAGCGGATGAGGGAGGGGGATCAAGAGGGAAGTATGGGGGAGTGGTCAAGAGGACCGACTAATGTGAGTCAAGTGGACAAGGGATGGAGAAGGGGATGAAATCCTGATCCAATGCAGATGCAGAGTGCATATGCAGTGCAGAACATGCAGGAGAAAAAAAAAATACAGAGTCAAGGAGAGGAGGAGTACCTGAGGAGCGAGTAGCCTCAGCAGTAGCCCTCAATCAAGTCATCGGTGGGGAGGGAGGACGAGGAGCACTTATAGTCAGAATATGATTTGGATACCCCTTCCTATGCATTGATGAGGCAGTCGGAGGAGATGACCTTGGAATGGATGCAGGAGGCTTAACAGTCTCACCTTCAAGTCATTTTGGAGGGTTTGAGTCC
Source organism: Pinus taeda (assembly GCA_000404065.3). NCBI lineage: Eukaryota > Viridiplantae > Streptophyta > Pinopsida > Pinales > Pinaceae > Pinus > Pinus taeda. Next base: position 57,762 of record APFE030146411.1, read on the forward strand.
CTTCACACCAATGGGAATTCCTTGAATAAGTGTCCAACTTTGTGGCACCTGCACCACCTGAAAGGGACTCCTTCATAGTCTAGGATTTTAATCCTAGTGAAATTCTTCCATTGTAGAGTGATTTTTTCCTCTAATCCTTCTCTCATATTCAGGTGTACTAGTATGCATGCCAGAGAACTGTTCCTAGATTGGATAAAGGACCTATCATAGTCAAAATAGGTACCCAGTGCATTACCAATATAGACAAACACATCCTCGGACCAATACTACAGTGGGAGTCCAGGAAATCTAGCCCATAATGGTCCAGCCCCAATCTGTTCTCTTTGAAGGTCAAAAAGTTGGCTCCATCACTTCAACATGACCAGGGTCATTTCACTGTGCCAATATTTTGTAAGTGCCCAGTTGGTGTATTCCTCTTGCAAGAAATGGAGTGCAAACCAGCCGCGAGGTAGGGTCTTCACTTCCAGAAGATATTTGAATATGTTGCCCCGAATCTCCTTGACCCAGAGGCTAAATTGCGCTGCGGAGTAGGAACGACCTCCAACCCTACCCACCAAAACCTTACTAGTCATATTGACAACCTCTCCCATGTTCAAACCTTCCCCAAATTTGAGGGTGAGGTCCTTTTCCAAGGACTGCACACACTTAATCTTCTTCTTTCCCAACCTTGGCATGGTCAGGTGGCCTTGCAGAGGGTCTGGAGAACCCTGATCCTCCTGGTGATTCTGCGCAGGGTGTCGGACCTTGATGGCGTGGGTCTCAAAAAAACCGGATGAGATTGAGGAGGAATATGTTGCTGCAGTGGAGGAGGGGATACCAAGCTCAAATAAGATATGCTCGGGCATGATGGCTTGGTCGATCCTAGATGCAGGTGCGAAAGGTAGTGAGATCAATAAGTCCTCCAAAGGTGAGGGTTCAGAGGGTGGAGATTATGGAGAACAAGAAGCAAGCAGATGGAGGGTCTTCGGCGAGAGCGGAGGGCAGTCAAGCTCAAAGGAGTCAATGGAGAGGGTGGCAAAGGGGAGGCTAGATGAAGATGGTCTGGGCAGTGGTCACGATGGGAGGATGGATGGAGTGAAACAAAATAGATGATTCTCAAAGAGAAAATATAGTCGATGTAGGGTTAGGGATTCAAAATATGGGGATATTGGGGTTAGGGTTGGTGGAATAATCCACCTCCTCTAATTCCATATCCTTCATGATCCAGCAAGCTCGGAGATAACTGAAAATGACATTAAAAACAAGAGGCATGGAGGGTAGCCAGTAGGTAGTGTAGAATGACAGCACATCTATAGGGATCCTACGGTTATAGAGGAGCAGGCGCAGTGGTTAATCGTAACCCTTGTTTGGAGTGGTTGCCATCGAGCCCAATGAGTCGACTCTACCCACCTTGTCCCCCTTCTTACTTGCCTTTTTAAATCATAGTGAAGGCTCGTGATAAAAATATTTGTTACACTATTATAGATGAGGGAGATTTTCTTATCATTCTATCCTCAACGACTTGGAAAGATTTGGGTTCCCCTCATCTTGTGTTCATTGCTCTGAATCTTTTGGATTTTAATAAGGTAACCAATCAACCTTTAGGGATCCTTCCTAATATTCTTATTACCCTTGAAGGAAAAATTGTATATGTTGATGTTACAGTAGTCATGGGCCCCATGGATTTCAATTTACTCCTTGGGTAATATTATGTTTATGCTATGAAATTTTTCATGTCCACACTCATCTGAGTGATGTGTTTCCCGCATAAAGGAAAAATTGTGACTATCAACCAACTTTCATTCGTTGGTCCTAACTTGACAGCCAATCATCTGAAATTCTATAAATGTTCCAAATATGCAAGAATTATCTCCCCTACCACAGGTTAATTATGTCGCAACGTGTCCCATGTCTTCACTTACTAATGAAGAAGAGCCTTTCACTTTTTTCTCAACTTATTTTGACCTAGATCCAATAAATGATATGGTGAACCATTTACTGGGAGCATTGGAGTCTGATATTTTCACTGGATCCCTTGATATGTATCCCTTCCAGAGCGTTGTTCTCTCATCTAATGAAAACATCTTGGAATCCATGGTCTCTTGGGGGCCATGAACAAGATAAATACTTGTGAGTAAAGTTCATTTTCTTATGTCAAGCTCATTAAAAAATGAAACAAGGTACACAGAGCATAAACTTTTTATTGTGTCAAGTTCGTTAAAAAATGAAACAGGTCACCACGAGCGTAGTTTCTTCTATGTTTCAAGTTCACATAGAATGAAATAAACCTTTGAGCATAGTTCTTTTCCTATTTCAATCTCATTAAAAAATGAAACAGATCCCCCTCCAACTCGAGTCTTTGATTAGATATCTTAAACGTTAAGTCAAATCTTTAACTTTATCTCATAAATGGACGTTCATTCCATCCACCTATTAGTGACCAGTAGTCTACTTAGGTGAATGCCATGAATATTGGGGGGCATGTTCCTAGAATTAAGTCATTATGTTGGGGACATGCAACTTATCTCAAGCATATTTTTCCTTTGTTTCAAGCTTGTGTAAAAATGAAACTACTCTCAAGCATAGTTTTCTTTTGTTTCAAATATGTGTAATATTTAAACCTATTTCGAGTCCATTTCAATTATTATTTAAATACTTACTAAACTCATGAAAATACTAAGATTCTTTTTTTATCTTTTCATTCTCATAAAACACATATGAAAATGTCGAGTTCTTTCTATCTTTCCCTCCTCATTAATTAAATTGAAAGTTTATGATACGAGTACATTTTTATCAAATTTTCAGGCTTGTTAAACTATTATCAAAAAGGATTCCACAATTTATCTCTCGTGGTTTCCATTTTTTATTAGCCTATTTCTATAAGATGAGCCTTGGTTTTCTCATTCCAACATCACCATATGCTTGGCCGATCATTTTCTTTCACTTGGTGTTTTCCCCTTTCCTTAACAACCACTATGATGAGTGGTCTTATATGCCCACATCTTCACCTCTACATGTTTTGTGCAGTTCTATCATAACTGGAATCAATTGCTACAATTTATACCACTTTTTCCTCTAGGAAGATTCCTTTTTAAGCTATTTTCAGATTTCCAAAACATGAAAATATTGTCAATAAATTCTCTTTTTGAACTCATTAAAGTAAATGAAAAGACATCTTCCTAATATAAGTTTAACCCTTTTCTTGACTGGATAGACAATCTATGAAAAAGGAATACTTTAGTTGAGCATGACTAAAAGGTTCTCCTGGATATTTTTTTATGCCTTCTTAGGTCCAAGGGACAAATTTACAAAAAGAAACATCTTGGAGTTTTCTTTTTTGCCTCTTTTTCAAACACTCTAAACATGAAAAAAAAAGTTGAGTTATGCCTTTACTAGACTAGTAAAACTATTGAACAACATTGGACTCATCAAACATGACGAGACTAAACCAATATTTCTCAAGGCTCATTAAAATTACTCAGAAGGGTTCATCTGAACAATGAACTTATAGATCAAGCATATGTTATCCTCTTCAATCTTGTAAAAAATAAAGAGGTACTGGCTAGAAATGGTTGGGAAAAAGAGAAAGAAGGGCCTCAAAACTATTAATGGCAATGATTCACTCTTGAACATGTCTTTCACTTCATCTCCATGAATTTTTTGGGTTGGGGAATCTGCTTGCCTCTCTATTAATCACACCTCAATGAAAGCCTCCATGATAGGTCTTTGAGTTCATGTTACAAACTCCATAGAAGTTTCGTTGATATGTTCAAGAGAAATTCCACTGGCAGTTGACATATACTACAATAACTGTAAGCCTTACTTCATTTCTTTCATTCCTAAACCAGATTTGTATCATCGTTAGCATTCTATCTCAAATATTGATACCTATTTCATGTCGCTGATGGGGGATACATAAGGGCTCTCTTGCAATAGGTGACTTCTTGTCAAGATCAACACATTATCCAAGAAGTTGACTTAGAAACTCCCTTTAGTGCCTTGGAGCTTGCCTACCTCAATGGCAAGTTTCTTTATTTTGGCGGCAAGTTCTCATCATTGGCCTTCGACCAGAATATTCTATGTGGTGTTCAACTTCAACTCATTTATTCACACTGCACAGATTGTATTGTAGTACCTTGAGAACCATTATCACTATCGATGGTTCCTCTCGCATCTGTTAACGACTTACATCATTGGCCAATAATTAGATGGTTTCTAGCATGTTTGACCCCAACACATTTATTCACATGATTAAACTTGTATTGTTGAGTGACAAGGTAGAAGACCCCATATCTAGTTTCATCCATCCAGGCTACGATTTCAGGAATCATACAAGATCACAAAGTATGATGGCTATGATCATTCAGGTAGTTATCCAAGCATGGGCCCACCATCTTTCATCAGTGGATGTGACTTTGAATATTCTACATGTAAATTGGCTTATATGTTATGTATGGGTATGCTTACCTCAATAATGATATCATGATGATTAAGTATTGTAATAGACAATTAATGATCTCAACCAGTCTATTCTTGCTGAACTTGTCACATGGTAAAGAGCTTAAGTCCTCAACCATTTCTTATGGCTTTGTAATTTAGGGGGAAAATTTGTTACAGGTCGTTTTGTGACATCCAATCAATTGGCCTGGGAACCAAATAAATCATCATCCTTTAAAACTTTGCATTCATCCCCTGCAAATCCTAGAGCATCCTCTCTCCAAAATTTCCAATTATTTTGGGTTAAATAGCTCAAAATCCTAATTTTTAGCCCTATCACATTTTCCCTTCATGCAACTTGCACTGTTGCAAGTTGTACATGCATAAACTGAACTAACTAGCTCATGTTTCCTTTGTTGCAAGTGCGATGGCCTCTACAATTCAGTAAAAATTAGAAATAATTATGAATCTCCTCTTTCCAAAAGATTTTCGATTGGTTTTAACTATTTACTGTTAGATCAATATCTTGAACTCCTATAGTTTAGGTCTTATCTCTTCTCCATAGAGCTTATCCTCCCTCATAAGTCCTAGATTGGTAAATCCCAAACCACCCCATTTACCCTATAAATTTATTGCCTCCCATGGAGACTAGGTTGGCTTTTGGAGAATCTTAGTTATGCCCTCATGCTACTACATTGTGCTTAGGGATCTATCATCCATCCATGCACTTGAGTTTTGATTGAAGGATTTATTTGTGGCAAAGGAAGAACAAGATAGTTGGGAGACATCTACAAAGTCAAGATTTGTAAAGGGTTGCAATTTCTCCTATATTCATTAATACAAAAAGTGCTTTATTTTCCTATACTTATGTCTCATTAATGCATATGTATTACAGTGCCTTCTTGAATCATTATTTAGAGATGTTAGTACATGCCATTTGTATGTTGTAGAGTTCTTGCTTGTTTTAGTTATTTTGCAGGTTGTTTTTATAGCATTTAGATTTGGAGCCAAAGCTTACAAGGAAGGAGAAGAGAATGACTTGTGTTGGATTCCAAATAGGTATTTGCTTCATGTTATAATTTCTCTAAGGAAAGCTTAAGCTTTTTTGTCTCTGTTGTTTCTAGATCCAACCACTAGATATAAGGAATTCGCTTTTGTCCATAGAAGGAAATTATCTATCAAACATTGAGTTAAGATGAATTAATGTTGGTTATAATATATGTTATTTATTATAATGATTTCAATTAACTAGAGTTCTTGAGTATTGATAAGGAGTTTGTGTGGAGTGAAATTAAATTTATTGTTAAATAATATATAGTTAATTTAAAGAAAATATGTGAAATTATATTCATTGAAATCAATTTTTTAAAAGGAAATATAAAAGATTGATTAATATAAAAAGTGTTTTCTTTTTTCAAACTTTATAAATTTAAATTGTTTAATCAAGCCATTTAAAATCATTGTTTAATTATATCAGGCAATTAAAAAAAAGGCCTCAAAAGTAATATTTGTTTTTTTCCTTCGTTTTGAGAGGTATGGTAACGTGTTTATATATATATATGATTACTTTTCCTTTATTATCAGTTGAGAAACTAAATTGATAGTACAAATTTCAAATTTCCAAAATTTTTCACGGTACTTATAGCTAAGGAAATTTTTCACTTAAACTGAAAACATAACTAATCATTACACAGTATCAATACAAAGATTATAAATTAAACTATAAACTAGTAAGTTGATTTTCTTGATCATTCAATGTTGTAGAAGAGCCCACTCAGATCAGTGGTGAGTCAAGGAGAGGGTGAACGTGATGTTTGTTTGCTTTTAACCATGTCAAAGACATTCATGACTAACCTTTCCATTTTCTTCCACTTTTTCCATGCAAACCAAGATATCATGTTCTATGTCAAATTGTTCAACGAAAACTATTCTAATAATCATTTTAATGTGCCAAAATAAATTGACCAATTGTATGTAAGATGTTTCTTGACACCTAGCAAAGGTGCCTATTTAGGGAATTATTCCTTCAAACACACAAACACACCATTTATTTTTCATTGTAATTATAAACTCCATAGATATATAATATAATAATAAAGGTAACAAAAATTTTAAAGAAGATTTTCTTCTTATTTTAAAGGCAAAGGTTTGTCCATTACAATTATTTTCAAGTCCTTTCCATCGTCTCCTTATAATTTTTTCAATGCTATAGTTTCACTTAACTTTTTAATAAAAATTGGTTCTAAGATATTTGCATAAATTCATTTCCTCCAAGCTACTATTGTTTTACATGAAATTAATGTAAGTGATTTCTTTATAATTATTTCCATAACCTTTGTTTTAGTACTACTAAATAATCGTACACACACTAAAGAAAAAATTATTGAAACTTTTTAGTTGCTTATTGAGATCATAGGAGCTTCTCACTATAAGAAAAACATGTTCACTATAAAAAAGAAGAATGATGAATATTTCAATTGAAGATTCTAAGAATATCCTACTCCTCTCCTTATCCTTTTTTCAATGTTATAGTTTCACTTAAGCTGATGAAATAAATTGTTTCTAAAATATTTCCAAAAATTCATTTCCCCCAAGTTATTATTGTTAACATGAAATTAGTATAAGCAATTATTTGTAACTATTTCCATAGCCTTTGTTTTCGCAGTGTTAAAAAATCATATCCGTACTAGAGAAAAAAATAATTGAAACCTTTTAGTTGCTTATTGAGATTATAGGAGCTCCTCACTGCAAGAACAAAATTGTCATTATAAAAATAAATAAATAAATAAATAAAATAAAATAAAATTATGAATAATTTCAACTAAATATGACAAACACATCCTAATTCTTTTAAAAAACCCTCTAAATTATTCAAACATTTCTGAAAAATGGTAGATATAGGGGGGACCTTTCTTAACTCATGCATTATAGTTAACTTCTTTTGACCACCCCTCAATGTCTTTTTTGTTAAGGAACGAGTAGGTATTTATATATTAACAAAAGACACGGTATGGACCAGAACCCTTACACAAAGATTCAAATACAAATATGGATATATCATTTATCCATTCAAAATGGCTAACAACTGTAGAGCTGCAAATCCTTCTTGTGCTAAAAACATGGAAATTATAAACTTCATAATATTAAGGACCCTCAAATAAAGAAGCATCTACATAATATCATAGATAACCAGTGTTATGAGGAAATAATTGATACTAATCTGAAAATATTCTTCAACAAGTATTGGGACTAGGAGTGTCAGCCCCTCTCGCACGATCAGATCTCTTCTTTTCCACAACATCAAAGCCTAGTCTGCCCACATTCTTAAGCATGTCACCAACCTTGGTGGACTCCAATGTTGTAACTCAAGTGCTTAACGAGTGGACATCCTCACATAGACCTTCAATACATTCCTCCATATCAGATTGATTCCTAATCGACTTTGCTTCCATGAATAATTGAAAGGAACAACTTTGCCTTTTAACCATGTCCTCCATTTTTTAATAGAGGTCAATAGTGCTTAAGCCGCTTCCAATAACTTGTCTAAAACAATGTTGGCGGTGATATTCTCTGGATATGCCAAAGAATTAGCCATTTAGAAATAGACACACAACACCCAACAAACAATATTTCTACTAAAATTTATCCACACTCCAATGATCACATGAGAAAATGACACATAATTGACCCAAGGGACTGAATAACTCAATAAATAGACAAAATTAGAGCCATGGGATGAGCCGTATTGCAACAAGATTTCAGGAGCCATCACAAAATTCTCATCTAGCTAGAGGATTGATGGCAAATAATTACCACAAAAAATCTGAATTAAATCCTTCCCACTACTCCAAAAACTGAAATATGCGGTTGATGAAAACCACATCAGCTCCCACCAGGGGAAAATTAAATAGACAAGACACTCAAGACAATGTAATATGAAAATATCCACTTGTAGAAATGGATACAACAACGGGACCAAGTCGAAGGAATCTGTGGCTGAAATAGGAGCAACCATCAAATCCCAAGATCCATGCCTATCTGTAAATGAAACATGTGATAGAAATATAGGATGAAAGATGGCCACAAAATAAGATGGAGGATTGCCCCACTAATGATGGAATTAGTAGAGTTATTTCTTCTTGCTACTTTGAACAACATAGTTACTGATCAAACGAGAATTATTACCTCAAAATAAGAATTCTAGCAAAACAATACCCAAAAAAACATAAAAAACAACCCAAAAACAAAAAGTGTTGATTTTGCATCACCATTTTTTTTAGAGAAAATTTTCAATCATCTTTAAAAATAATTGTAAAAAATAGTAAAATCCATTTTGTTTCGTGCAAAAAACACCTTGAAATCAAAAAGTGTTGATGTTGGAATAATGTTTTTTTGGGTAAATTTTCAACATTTTTTAACAATGGTGTTAAAGATAAAATATCAATTCTCTGAAAAACCTTAAAATTTCACCAATTTTCAAGCATGGCATTAAAGATAAAATATCATTTCTATGAAAAATCCCTAAATTCAAACAATTCTCAGTCATAACGTTAAAGATAAAATACTTATAATTGTTTTTGACCATAGCATTAAAGATAAAGTATCAAGACTTAGAAAAACCTTGAAATTTTGACAATTCTTCAACCATAGAATTAAAACCAAATATCACAACTGCAAAAAACCTCAAGTTTTCAATATATTTCAATCATGCCATTATCGAAAAATTATATGACTAAAATGAAAACCTTAATAAAATAGTCATTATACCAAGAGTAATTTCTTTTTTAAATGCTAAAAGTATAGCTATTTTAAAATCTTAACCTAAGACAACTTGACACATTGCAACAAAATTTTAAAAATCAACCATCAAATTGACATGTGGTGTAGGCAAAACTCAACTATGCTAATGAAATCATAAAAATAAATCATGAAATTGATACATGCAGACTTGTCCATTATAACGATAAATTTAAAATCAACTATCAAATTGACACATAATGAAGTTGGGTTGCTAGTTGATGATCAACACGAACTCTTATAAAAAATTAGATAAATAAATAAAAATGTAAAATACAAAACAAACAAACAAAAAACTAAAAGTAAAAAAAAAAACAAAAAGTCTTAAAAAATAACAACTAATAAATAAAACAATATATTAAAACACAAAAAAATAACAAAAAGATAAAACATGACCAAAAAAACAATCAACTATAAAAATTAAATATAAAATATCTTTTAGATAAATCATAAAGTAGATTCCACATATATATAACCAAAAAAACATAAAATTTGGAAAAGTACAAAATTAACACAAAAGATTAAAAAGAAAAATAAAAATTACTATAAAAAATAAAAATAGGTTAATTAGATAATAAAAATTAAAAATTAAATGCAAACTAAAACAAATTATTTAAATCATAAAGTTAAAAGTAAATAAATTAAAAAACTAAAAAATTAATATAAACTAAAAGATTAAAAAACAAAAATTTCAAAGAAAATGAGTTAAGGATATATATATATATATATATATATATAATAATATATATATATATATATATAAAGAATAAACAATTAAAAATATTAATTTAAGAATTTAATAAATTTTAATAGATTTAAAATTTAATTTTTTTTAAATTTAAAAAACTTAAAACTTTAATTTAAATTTATTAAAATAAAATAATTAAAAAAAAAAAAACAAAATTGAAAGTTAAAAATTAAAAATTTAATTTTCTTTTTATTAAAATTTGAAAATATTATTGGCCCTCAGGCCCTTGGCTGGCCAAGGGCTAAATCCGATAATCGGCCCTCAGCCAAGTGGGTTGACTCCTAGGATCAGCCCTCAACCAGTCCAACGACGAGGCGATTTTTTTCTTTTAAATTTTAATAAAAAACATAATAATTTTTAAATTTTTAAATTATCAAGAAGCCACTTGGATCGGTGGTGAGTCAAGGAGAGGGTGAAGGTGATGCTTGTTTGTTTTTAACCAAGTCAAAGACATTCGTGACTAGCCTTTCCATTTTCTCCCACTTTTTCCATGCAAACCAAGATAACATGTTCTATGTCAAATTGTTCAATGAAAACTCTTCAAATAAGCATTTTAATGTGGTAATATAAATTGTCCAATTGGATGTAAGAGGTTTCTTGAGACCTAGTAGAAATGCCTATTTAGGGAATATTCCTTCACACATGCACACACCATTTATTTTTCATTGTAATTATAAACTCCATAAATATATAATATAATAATGAAGGTAATTTTTAAAGAAGAGCTTTTTCTTATTTTAAAGTCAAAGGTTTGTCCATTTACAATTATTTTCAAGTCCTTTCCACCCTCTCTTTATAATTTTTTTAATGTGATAGTTTCACTCAAGTTGTTAATAAAAATTTATTCTAAGATATTTGCATAAATTCATTTCCTCCATGCTACTATTGTTATACATGAAATTAATATAAGTGATCATTTTATAATTATTTCCATAACCTTTGTTTTAGTACTACTAAATAATCGTATCCACACTAGAGAAAAAAAAAATGAAAATTTTTAGTTGCTTATTGAGATCATAGGAGCTTCTCACTATAAGAAAAACATTGTCACTATAAAAAAAGAAGAATGATGAATATTTCAATTGAAGATTCTAAGCACATCTGACCCCTCTCCTTATCCTTTTTTCAATGATATAGTTTCACTTAATGTTATGAAATAAATTGGTTCTAAAATAGTTGCACAAATTCATTTCATCCAAGTTATTATTGTTATACATGAAATTAGTATAAGCGATTATTTTGTAACTATTTCCATAAGCTTTGTTTTAGAAGTGTTAAATGAACATATCCATACTAGAGAAAAAAAATAATTGAAACTTTTTAGTTGCTTATTGAGATTATAGGAGCTCCTCACTGAAATAACAAAATTGTCATTATAAAAAAGAAATTACAACTAAATATGACAAACACATCTTAATTCTTTTTAAAAACACTCTAAATTATTCAAATATATGTGAAAAATGGTGGATAGAGGGGGAATCTTTATTAACTCATGCATTATAGTTAACTTCTTTCGACCACCCCTCAATATCTTTTTTTTTAAGGAACGAGTAGGTATTTATATATTAACAAAAGATGGGGTATGGGCCAAAACCCTTACATAGAGATTCAGAAACAAAATTGGATATATCAGTTATCTGTTCAAAATGGATAACAATTGTACAGTTGCAAATCCTTCTTGTGCTAAAAACATGGAAACTATAAACTTCACATTATTAAGGACCCTAGAATAAATAAGCATCTACATAATATCGTAGATAACCAGTGTTATGAGGAAATAATAGATACTAATCTGAAAATATTCTTCAACAAGCATCGAGACCAATAGTGTTAGCCCCTCTCACATGATGAGATCTCTTCTTTTCCACAACGACGAAGCCTAGTCTGCCCACATTCTTAAGCATGTCACCAACCTCGATGGACTCCAACATTGTAACTCGAGTGCTTAACGAGTGGACATCCTCACATAGACCTTCAATACATTCCTCCATATCAGATTGATTCCTAATCAACTTTGCTTCCATGAATAATTGAAAGGAACAACTTTTCCTTTTGACCATGTCCTCCATTTTTTTAATAGAGGCCAATAGCGCTTAAACTGCTTCCGATAACCTGTCTAAAACAATGTTGGTGGTGATATTCTCTTGAGATGCCAAAGAATTAGCCATTTAGAAACAAAAACACAACACCCAACAAACAATATTTCTATTAAAATTTATCCACACTCCAATGATCACATGAGAAAATGAAACATAATTGACCCGAGGGACTGAATAACTCGATAAATAGACAAAAATAAAACCATGGCACGAACCATACTACAACAAGATTTCAGGAGCCATCACAAAATTCTCGTATAGCTAGAGAATTACTGGCAAATAATTACCACAAAAAATCTGAATTAAAACCTTCTCACTACTCCAAAAATTCAATCTGTGATCGACAAAAACCACATCAGCCCCCATTACGAAAAAATTAAATAGACACTCAAGACTATGTAATATGAAAATTTCCACTTGTAGAAATAGATACAACATTGGGACCAAGTCCAAGGAATTTGTGGCTAAAATAGGAGCAGCCATCAAATCCCAAGATCCATGCCTATTTGTAAATGAAACATATGATATAAATAGAGGACGGAAGATGGCCACAAAATAAGACAGAGGATTGCCCCACTAATGATGGAATTAGTAGAGTTATTTCTTCTTGTGACTCCAAACAACATAGTTACTGACCAAACGAGAATTAGTACCTCAAAAAGAGAATTATAGCAAAAAATTGCCTAAAAAAATCATGAAAAACAGCCCGAAAACAAAAAGTGTTGATTTTGCATCACCATTATTTTTAGAACAAATTTTCAATATTTTTTAAAAATAACAGTAAAATCCTTTTTTTTCTGTGCAAAAAACACCTTGAAATGAAAAAGTGTTGATGTTGGAATAATGTTTTTTTTTCGGGGTAAATTTTCAACATTTTTTAGCAATGATGTTAAAGATAAAATATAAATTCTCCTAAATACCTTAAAATTGCACCAATTTTCAAGCATGACATTAAAGATAAAATATCATTTCTCTGAAAAGCCCTAAATCCAAACAAATTTCAATCATAATGTTAAATATAAAATACTTATAATTGTTTTCGACCATAGCACTAAAGATAAAGTATTGTGACTTAGAAAAACCTTAAAAATTTTGAAAATTCTTCAACCATAGAATTAAAACCAAATATCACCACTGCAAAAAACCTTAAGTTTTCAATATATTTCAACCATGGCATTATCGAAAAATTATATGACTAAAAAATCTTTAAAAATGAACACCTTAATAAAATAGCCATTATACCAAGAGTAATTTCTTTTTTAAATGCTAAAAGTATAGCTATTTTAAAATCTTAACCAAAGACAACTTGACACATTGCAACAAAATTTTAAAAATCAACCATCAAATTGACATGTGGTGCAGGCAAACTCAACTATGGTAATGAAATCTTAAAAATCAATCATGAAATTGATACACGCAAACTTGTCCATTATAACGATAACTTTAAAATCAACTATCAAATTGACACATAATGAAGTTGGGTTTCTAGTTAATCATCAACACGAACCCTTAAGAAAAAAATAGATAAATAAATAAAAATGTAAAATACAAACAAACCAAAAATTAAAAGTTAAAAAAAAAGTTAAAAAAAAAAATAACAACTAATAAATAAAACAATATATTAAAACACAAAAAAATA
>APFE030146411.1:72935-86825 GCA_000404065.3 Pinus taeda
CAATATTTAAAAAAAATATATTGTGCATACTTAGGACATCAGAAAATTTTAAGCATAAAAAATATGCCTTAAGAAAATGATGATTTTCAAAATTCGCATGAAAATCACAAACAATTAAAAAAAGTATCCACACTCAATACATTAGAAAAATTAAAGTGTCAAAAATAAGCCCTCTAAAAAAAGGGGTTGATGCTACATCACCACTTTTCAAAATCAAATGATTTTTCGTTACCTCAAAAAAATGGGTACTAGGTAATTTTCTCATTTGATCGATAACTACGTTAAACATGGATAAGGAGATGATAAGGCTAAGGTTTGCATCCAAACAACCCTAATTGCACCATAATGATCTAAACATAACTAAAGTATGGGAATATTAATAAGATTATGATCCAATTATAGCCAAGCTTGACCCAAAGTTGATCCTTTATTAGAAAGGACATCTGCCACTATATTCAATTTCTTGTACACATGGAAGGGATCCAGCTCCTCAAACTAAGAGGCAGAAACAATATTCCTCTAGAGAAAATGTGATAGCCCCACCCAAGGTTCTTATATGATCCATGTAATAGATGTAATGTAAATTTCACACAAGGTTGAAACCCAAGAAAGAGGGGACTAAGTTAAGGGACACGGATTCTAGGGCTGGGGTGGAGAATTGTTGCTTATGATGTTGTGGTTTCTTGTGCCAAGATGAAACCTGGATTGAAAAGGCAGATATTGATGGTTATCTAGTGCAATGAGTTAATGAAATGACTCTTGAAATTAAATCGGCTGAGGGAAAGTACTTAGGCCCATGCTTGCTTAAGAAATCACTACAAGTAAGGAAGGAAGGAATTTATGAAGGAGCTACAAAACTGCAAAAAGGAAAGATGCAATAATAAATAAGGTGGAAAAATTGTTGATCGAGGGTATTGGAAAAGAAAAAAAAGGAGAGGACACAAGGGAGGAGGATACGAGCAAGGGAAGCCTTTGAATAATAAGAGGAAATCATTCAAATTGGTGTAACAAGGAATATAAACCCATTCGAGTTTCTAGAAGAGGAGAACATAGAACTTTGCTTAGAAGGAGACTGAGAAGATGATTGGGAACCATGCCTTCAATAGAAGCTTGCAATAGACATATTGAAGAGAAGGGAAGAGAAGGGGATCGGTTCTCTGTCCCGGGAGGCTGTGGGTTGAGTGCTAGTCTCTAGAGCACTGCAACAGCTTGGGATCCCTTAAGGATGTCGGTCGAGATAGGATCCCTGAAACCCTATGACAGCTCGAGTCCCTAAAGGTTGTGGGTTGAGACAAGATGATGCAGGAACAACCAGCAACAAAGCAAACCAGAGGATCAGAATAAAAGAAAAGCGTGATTTAAAGCAGAAAAATAGATTTAAAAAGGATAAAGTAGATTTAAAGCTTTCATGCATGAAGCTTTTGTGGAGGAAATAAGGAGAGGATAGGATTGATCCTTCCTAAAATTCTTATATAATTGTAATAACATAGGGGTGTAGGAATATCTGTTTTGTGAGGAATTTTGTGAGTGGCAAGATGTAGTCGAGCTAGAGCTTGTTTTAAGGCTGAAATGCCTTAATTTTGTAATTGTTCTGTAAATATACAAATATGTGTTCATGTTCTGTGTTAATTATATATTGCTATGTATTGTATTACCTTGTGGTTGTGAGATTTTAATCCTATATTGCATGCTTGTAATGTGTTGAAGGCAAGGATCAAGATTTTTTTAAAGAAATTGGGATTTTGGGCAACCCCCAAATTCCCATTTTCATCAAGTGGTATCAGAGTAGTAAGATTCTCCGGAAAGAGGTACAGTTGAGTTAAAGATGAAGAGTTTATGGTCTTGCTATTGTGCAGATGGCAGCAACGGAAGGTGAGAAGATTTGCAGCAACCTAGAGAAGGATGCCAAAAGACCGAGTGTGGGAGGGCTTGGTGAGGTATCATGTAACAGAGGAGGCTGTTACTGTAGAGGTTGGTTGCAGCTCACAGAGTTCTAGTGAAAGAATGCAGTGGATAAAAATTGATATTATGAAGACCAAAAGCATATGACCAGGAGGTCATAAATTTTTGTGCCTCGGGAGTCTGATGCAGGAGCAACCAGCAACAAAGCAAACACCAGAGGACAGAAATAAAAGAAAAGCGTGATTTAAAGCGAAAAAAAAGAGATGTAAAAAGGATAAAGCAGATTTTAAAGCTTTCATGCATGAAGCTTTTGTGGAGGAAATAAGGAGAGGATAGGATTGATCCTTCCTAAAATTCTTATATAATTGTAATGTGATAGGGTGTGAAAGATATATCTGTTTTGTGAGGAATTTTGTGAGTGGCAAGATGTAGTCAAGCTAGAGCTTGTTTTAAGGCTGAAATGCCTTAATTTTGTAATTGTTCCGTAAATATACAAATATGTGTTCATGTTCTGTGTTAATTATATATTGCTATGTATTGTATTACCTTGTGGTTGTGAGATTTTAATCCTATATTGCATGCTTGTAATGTGTTGAAGGGAAGGATCAAGATTTTTTTAAAGAAATTGGGATTTTGGGCAACCCCCAAATTCCCATTTTCATCACAAGAGGTCTCTGGAGTCTTGTAACAACTTGGGTCCCTAGCGGATGTGGTTGGGATGAAATCTCTAGAGCCTTATAATAACTTGGGTCCCCTAGAGGCTATGGGTTGAGATAGCCACTCTAGAGTCCTATAATAGCTTAGGAGGAGACCATCCTAAAGTCGAAATAGGGACAAGCTTGATCACAATATTTGGTTATTGCCCTAATTGGTACAATGGATTTTGGACTCCATAGGAGGGGGTGAATCATTGTATGTGCACTTGGGGGTGAGGTTGGGCACCTCTGGACTCCCTATGCGGGAAAGAAAGAAGCAAACAATTGTTGGGATTGAGGCAGGAGGTCCTTTAGAGTCCTTGACTTAACTGACAGCTTGTCTGTGATCCCAAAAGCAAGCATTTCACCCTTAGAATATGGAATCTGGCTCAAGGGTGGCAGTTACAAGTAACAATGGTTGTAGTTGTCTATGGTTGGGTGGAGAGTCATAGTCCCCGACTTATTTTCCATGTAGACTTAGATATAAATATTTGTGAACGTTTCTTGCATTTAAATGGATTATGTCGTACTATTGTTTATAATGGTTTTGGAAAATAGAGATTTCTTTTGTGTTGTGTGTTCATATACCCATGGTGCAACTTGGAGGGGATATTCACTATATATGTATGTTGAATATACGTGTGTGTATGTATGTATGATGATGCTTGAACCTAAAAGAAAATGTGTTTAATAGCCTAAGTTATGGCAACCATAGAGTATATGATGTTAAGATGTGAAATGAACCTCGGAACAGTGATGCCTAAGCTATGGAGTCGAGGTTGGCCCTTACTCTGAATAAAACACCCATATGTCCTCAAAATGACACTGTAATGGAAGCGAAAGAATTTCATGATATGTTTAACCATGCTCAAAAAATAATACAATAGTGAAATTGAATGATCTTAAGGATATCTTTCGGGCCATAATCAAGCTTGAATTAAAACATTAAAGGTAGTGGGTTCTGAGACCCTTTTTATTAAAGTACAACTTGCATAAAAGACCCTTTGTTGGCCATAGTCGATCATTGTATACATTTGAGGTAATTTCTTACAAGTTGTTGTGGCGGCATGAAAGAAGTGTATGAATGTTAGGGGAAGTTCCCTAGGGTCAGTTGATCCTTGCAGCTTTACCTAAATGTCCTACCGCATACTCAAATGACCTAAAACCTCTCATTTGAAACAACCTCCATTCTTGCCACAAGGACTTTGGCATTAAGGGCTACAGCTCCCTGCGAGTAGCCAAATACCCCAAAAATATTTGAGCAGTACTAAGGAGTTGCGTGTAGGGCTGACATGGATTCTAGAACTATCAGTGTGTAGCAAGTGAAGTGGAACCTTCTCAGAAGCCTGCACTAAGCTCATGGTAGGAAATGGGTGTATGATAGCCTATGTTGCCATGCGAGGAATTCCCTACACAAGGGCAAGGAAGGCCTATGGGAAAGAACTCGCTTAGCGCATATAACACCCAAGCTCGTGAGGGGTAACACCATGAAGTGAATTATATCATTGTTCGCAAAGCATCAAAGTTTTAGCAAAGAAGATCCAAAGGTCTACCCAACCTCTAAGATAAATCCGCAACCATGTAGATTAGTTGAAGAACGCTTGTGTAGCGATAAGAGTTTCTCTATGGAGTGTTCACGAAGATCTTCATCTAATTTATTACATAACCGAGTATCAAGGTCTTCTGGCTGAGTTATGGCCAAGATCTAAATGAGATTGGTCGCAGCACAAAGAGATTGAGTCTTGTGCTTAAGAGGGAGGATCAAGAAACTGTGTTCCTTCATTGATCTAAACCCTGAACGTGGAGACACCTCATTGACGTGCCATATTTTTCCCTGGAACATGATTGGATGAAGAAGTGAGGACATGGTTAGAATAGATCTCGAAAGGGTTAATTGTTTGATAATATGAACAACTGCGATGATGTCAGCTGGATGTGATAGCTAACAGGCCAGCCCAGAAATCCTATGATTAGTCGAGAGGCAATCTGACATGGCCCAGAGGTGGGAGCCCAGAGGTTCATTCCCTGAACTTTTCTAAAAGCACAAGCTAAGGAGCATCGGGATAGAGATGCAAGGATGATGTGACAGATGACGTGTGCTTGGCATTGTTGTTATTAGTGTGTGGGTTGGCCCACAACACACATATTCCCAAACGCATAACTCAGAAGAATGAGAAGATGACATAATGGAAAACATCAGGCAAAGCCTAGCGGGACGATGTGAGAGGCGTATGTGCTAGGGCCTGTTTCGTTGTGGTAACGCCAATTGTCGAGGGCTGACCCATATAACACGTATTCTCACTAAGGTTCACCCGAAGGATCGTTTGTGCATAAGAGTTGAAGGCATCGGGTAAGGCCCGACAAGATGATGCAAGCAGCTGCATGGTAAGACCAGCCTTAATCTATGATGCTATTGGTCGAGAGTTGGCCCACTTGCCGAGTCAGCATCATGGGCTCATTATGGAAGAAAAAAGAGGAAAGTTATTCATAAGCAGCATGAAGGTAAGCTAGCAGGATGACGTAGGTTACGCCACGCAACAATACACTTGTGGAATTGGCTATGGTGGCAGACATGAGTGGAAGATAGGACAATATGAAGGGAAGTCATACGGCCCCACCTTCCATGCCAGCACGGTGGAAGAGCCCTGGCAGCTAGTAGGTGCTACTCTTTAGAGTGCGCTAGGAGGGACTTAGCTGGATTACATAGGTCGGCCACGTAGGCCATCTATGCAAGCCTAGTGGTGATACTATTGGACGAAATCAGTCCCACAGCCAGATTAGCCCGACTTTGTCACCATGCAAAATAAAGTGGTTTTGAAAGGGAAGTTCTTGGGATGTCATGGACTGGAGGTTACACACGAAAATGGTGGATAAGCATCAAGTGAATGAGCAGATGGAATGGGTGGACCGTTGTTTAAGTAAGCCTGGAACAAAGAGGTTGGTGTGGAACCTAGCACATAGTTTGGGAAACCATTAAGAAGGCAACACCGGGATAGGGAGGATTATTGTGTTGGCATACGAACCAATTAGAGTGCAGGGGGTAGACCCCACGGGACATGTAGCCTGGGAGATTGACCCTAATAAGTTATAGAGAAGGCATTAAGGATTGTGCCAGGATGGAAGGGGCTACGAGTTAAGCTTGACGCTTGGTAATTTCATGAAGAATGTGACTAGGGGCTCAGCGAAATAATGAAGCGCACATAAAAGTGTCAGGCTTGGGAGCTCTGGCCTTGTGTCTGGCTTATGGTCATTTCGCATAGAAATGAGACCAATGCTATAGAGTCATTAGTGAAATGAATTTAGCCCGCAAAGGGTTATAGATGCTAAGCGCCTAGGCGAATCGAAGAGGAAATAAGGCAAAAAAATTATATACCCCATCCCTCGAGGTGATAGAAGGGGTTGGGTACGTGACAACAAGGGAGAAGAATCATGACAAGCCTCCTTCAAAGCCTTGATCCCTTGTTGGATGATAATCATTGAGTATCTGAAAACTATTAATCTAGTGATTTTCCTCGCTATGGCTAATTCCAAGCTTTTCCACAAAGTGAGGTGCTCAGCTTGGTTGTTTGTTGTTGTACCTAAGCCCCATGCATATTGCGAAACAATTAATACTTCAAGGCTAAAAGAGACCCCACTTGCTCTACGTCTTGTACGACCCCTCAATGTTATTAATTTTACAAAGAAATAGTTTTTTTTAATGTCTTTATGTAAATTTAACACCAAATTCTATATCTTAAAAAAAACAAAACAAAAACTTCTTCCTTTATTTTAAAAAAATGATTAGATTGTTATCTATAATATCAAGAAATTCATAAAGTTTATAGAAATGTTAATCCCTCAAAAACATTTTTCTATTTATACTTATATGCAATATCTCTTTTTTAATTAAAATTGTGTATATATTTTGGTAATTTAATTTTAAAAGCATATTAAAAATAATTTCAAATATTATATGCAATATATATTTTATTTTAATTCAAATTGTGTATATAATTTTTCAAATTTAATTCAAAGAATTCATTAAAAACAGTTTTCAAATATTATATATAACCGATATTAAACAAATTATGAATGTCCAATTTAAAGAATTGAATATCATTCACATTCAATTTTAATATTAATAACCTATTCCCAAAACACTTGGCCATGAGATTAGTTAATAATATAACAAATATATGTAGATAATTATAATGGTTCCATTTCCTTATTAAAACTATATATCAACAAATTATATTATAATATTAAAGTGGATATAATTATATATATAGAATAAATTTTTAAAATGAATAATTTAAAAGTTATATATATTTAATAATTATTATAAATTTAAATTTACAGAATCACAATAATTAATTTTATAAAGTTTTTTGTAAGTATCTAGAAGTTACAGTGGTAAAAGTTAGAATTGAAATGAAATGTTAAAGATTGGAATGGACCCAACTTAACATAAAGTTTTTTGTAAGTATTTAAAAGTTACAGTGGTAAAAGTTGGAATTGAAATGAAATGTTAAAAATTGGAATAGACTCAAAGTAAGATAAAGATATAAAGTTTTTTGTAAGTATTTAGAAGTTACAGTAGTAAAAGTTGGAATTGAAACGAAATGTTAAAGATTAGAATGGACCCAACTTAACATGAAAACAAAACTAACTCTAGAAATTATAGATTGAAATTAAAATAAAGTATTAAATGTGGTAAGAGATTGAAATCAAAATGAAGTATTAAATGTGGAAATTAAACTCATATAATATGAAGAGAAAACTAACTCTACATCTTATGTAAGTAAGAGACCAGCTCAATTACAAATTCCTCAAACGAATATATATATATGATATATATTAAAAAAAATCACACTCCATTTTTTCGTGTGGAAATATAGACAGAAAAAAAATCACACTCCATTTTTTCGTTTGGAAATATAGACAGAGTGTGAAACAATTATGCGCAATCATTTGCTCTAAATATTTCTTAGTTGTAAAAGAATAAAATATTACCCAGAAATTCCAAAGTTATTATGGTTGGGATGAATAGAACATTCCGAATAAGAAACTAAATTTTGAGATCAATATATCAAAATATAATTTCACAGCAAAGCTTTTTACATATATTTCTTAGAACAGTGTAATAAAGAGTTTTTCTGCAAAGCGATTTACATATAGTTCTTTGGTTGTGGGTTATCAATAGGACAATCTTATTTGCCCCATATATTCAGCAGAACTGACCGATTATATATCTCCCATACACACAACTATGAATCCTTACAGGACTCTTCCTACAACATTAATATTTTGACATTTCTCAGCTGGTATTACGGGGAATATATAAAACATAAACAAATGCTTAAAAGCCTTTTAAAAAGCAATGATCTAATCAGCCTTTTAGATTACATTAACAGCGGAAATGCATTACTTTCAGACATTGACCTGTACTTCATGCACTAGTACGTGGTTAGGAGATGGGATATTCTCGGGATCTCGTTCAGGCTGCACCCATTTTCCATACGAGTTGCGGACGAGTCCCTTGTTCTCCAATTGGTACCAGTTTCCCGGCACCATTTGCTTCGGCCTCAGCATGTCGGAGGCCTTGTTCACCAACGCCAAGTCCCGTTTGGCATCCCCTCGGAATGGGGCGCACGAGCTGTCGAAGCCATCCAACAAATGAAGATATCCCTCCAAGTTGTGATACTCTGCAGGGTCGAGATTTTGTTTTAGAAAACAAGAACGTCGATGATCCAACTTGAGTTCCACTCCAACGTGAGCGTATGTCCACGGGAAACGGTCAAGCAACGGCTTCATCAGCCACTCGAACTTTTCCATCCTTTCGTTGAAGATGATCCCGGGTATCTTGGGGACCATGTCCTGTTTGCTCACCACGCGCAGAACCTTGACCCCCGTCGCCTCCAATCTGTCTTTGAAAGCCCAGTTGCCCACTCTCGGAGCTCCGAAAGAGAACACAGTCACAGGGACGCTCCTGTCGGGATCGGCTTTGTGCGAATTGAAGCCCTTAGCTGCGACCTCGTAAGCGCTGAGCAGAGCGAGGGCACCACCGAGGCTGTGGCCGGTCATGGTGATACTCACGTCTTCTCCTTTCTGCGTGTACACATCCACCAGGCGGCCGAGCTCCTTCATTGCCTGCTCGGACGCGCTGAGCTTGTTGTATCTTGTGTTGTGGTCCTTTGAGGTATATATGCTCAGAAACCCTCTCTCCACCTTCACTGATGAATTCTCGTGCAGGCTCCCCACCTCTCCCAGGGGATGGAGAATATCCTGAAAATCCTCCATCCACTCAACCTGCGTCACACTCCCCCTCCACGCCACCACGATGTCTCGCCTCCCCAGGCGCCTCACCTCCTCGTCTGTGCTCACCGCAACGTATCCAAACCAGTTGGAGTCCCTGCTCCATGTATTGTCGTCCATGGAAGATGGGCGGCCGAACCATTTAGGGAGGTGAATGTCGGACATGGCGTAGAGATACTTGGTGATGTTGTAACCCGTGTTGTCCAGCCCCACCTTGTGGAACATTTTGTCTGGCCCGTATCGGCAGCTTCCGCAGTATTTAGAATGGGGCTCAAAGTCGAATGCGTCGTAGGCGGCCTGCGCAAACTCGCCGTATCTCACGATTTCTCGTCTCAGATTCGGATGCAATCGATCGCCGACAAGCCCTGCCCAGTTTTCTGATCCCTGATACTGTCGCCAGTTCTCCTGGCCGAGGAATTCTTTGGGCGAGAGCGGGAGACTTTCCTGCACGCGTTCAAGAGTCCCAAAATTTTGGTGGTCCCCAGGGATGATCGACCGGGCAATCGGCCTGTCGACGACCTTGTTGTCGAGAGACAAATCAGGTGGCTGGGCGGTCTTACGAACACCAGAGTTGCGCACGTTCTGTTGGGCTTTCTCCACCGCCCGTACGAGAACAGGCGACCACCGCTTCTGGTTTATGGACGAAAGTAGATCGGAGGGGTTACATAGATTTACATATGGCTGGCAGACGAGAGCCTTCGGCAGTGTCGATTTCATAGTGAAGAGAATGCATTCACCAGAAGTAGCAGCCGGAATATGGCTGGGATTTGTTGCACGAAACGCCGGAGCGTGAGATAAAGAGATGTGCGCCGATTGAATCATGGCGAGAGCGTATGGAGAGAGGGGTTTCGATTGTGTGGAGTTGAAGAGAGATTGCAATGTGAGAGAACGAGCACGGCCTCCAATTGAAGGCTGAAGCAGCCGTTTTAAAGGGAAAAATGAAATTAGTGTGAACGCTTTATCTCCCGTATAATGTTTGGGGGAGAGGCTGTTCCATAAATTGCCGCGTAATCTTCAGGTTTCCAGGTAGCTGACTACTATGTGTAGCTAGCTTTCCCGGTAGTATCGATGAAACTACTTATAAATCGATTCGAAATACCAATTTTAATTATATATTTTAAAAATATTTTAACCTGAGTAAATAAATTCTTCAATTCTGCAATGCAATCCCATTAAAATCAGCTACCATATATTAACATGAATTACCATTCAAATTCTTAAAATCTGCAATCCAATTAAAATCAGCTACCGTATATCAACGTCAGTTACCATATTTAAGGGGAATGAGTTATACATATTCAGTGGTGGGTTTCCGGGTGAAGACACGAATTTAGATTCAAGCTCCGTAAAAGTCGTTCCATGCGATTCTGGACCATTTTGAAATTGTGACCCCACAGTGTACGCAGTCATCGGTCGAATCTTGTTTCAAAGAAAAAGACATTTCGACGACTCTTCCTACCGTTCTAATAAAACCGAGAATGAGAGAACATGCTTCAGATTTTCTAATGTGCAAGGAAATTGCAGAAGAAAGCCACACGAAGATTCTCTGGTCCAAAATTTTTAACACCTAGCGTTATCATTGACTTCCAGTCAACCATAATCAGATTTCCATGGAAATTGCAGTACACAGCCACACTAAGATTCCATCGTCCTAATTTTTCTACACCGCCCTTTATCATTGCTTCTATAACGCTTTTCCGAGTCTCTTACCTTTTGCTCTTTAAAATGTTATTTTCATATTAATTTTATTAATTTTTATTATAATAATTATTATATGAATTTTTATTATAGTAATTTATTAGCATAATCACATTTACTAATGTGGTTGGTATAAAATTTATATCAATCAACTATAATAATAAATGTGGTTGATATATAGGAATAGTAATTATTTAATATTAAATAATATTAGCAATTCTTTGTAAAAGTGCAAAGGTACACCAAAAAAATGAAGATTTGGGAAGATCATTTAAAAACTTATATTTTTAATACAGTAAATATTATATAAATATCGTCTTGGAGCTAGTGACTCATTCCCCAAGCCACAAAATGGGTCTTCATGTTAGATTTCATTACTCTAGTCCACACTATTTGAGGAATGAGGCTAATGTCCTTGCTAAAAAACAAAATATGTTGGATTACTAAGAGCAACCTTCTACTTCACTGATTGCTTACTCGTAGAAGGGAATTTTCTATTGGGGCATTTGGTTGGAGTAAGATGGTTGATGAAAAATCATGTAGGTGAATAACTAAATGACAACAAAGTTTATACAATTCCTTATTTAATTCTTTGGGTTTTGAGGAAATTGTAATCGATGAGTTTTGGGAGACCACAATGATATGTCGTTATATTGAAAACTATTAGAAATTTAGTGACATTAATGTTGTTGACAATGCTTCAACATCCATCAGTTTGACACAATTATTAATGTTAAAATGTTTAAAGTTAGACGCAACACAATCAGGAAAGGATATTTTATTTATTCGTGTCCTCTTCAACTCAAGTGTTTTGAGTCCAAGCATAGAAGAGAACATCAATCTATGCACCTTTCAAATCTGCGAATGCCCAGTTTTTTCCTTCAAACTTGTCCATACTGGCAAATGGCATTTCATCTAGCAAACAATATCAATTTAAAGATTGTTTGACTTGGTGACAATAGCTGGCATATACTCTATTCTTGTATAATGTAATATCAACCTTGTCCATTATTTCTATTGTTCAACAAAGTGAGGTAAACATTTCAAATTGAAGAAGTAGAAGTGTAGATTCATTTAGGTTAGTTAGGTTAATGAGCAAAAACAAGTAGCATTTCCTACAAATTCAAAAAAATTGACAACTTTCTCAAAATCAAAGAGTTGGAAAAGTTAATATGTTATAGTTTTGTTATGGTTCCAAACAAACCTAACAGTGATATCATGTTGTTTCAAGCCTAAAAATTCTTAAAAAATATAGATGAAAAACTCTTTTTGATAATATTAAGATTTAAGCCTACTATGTCAAAAAGAAATTACTTATAGATATTTACAAATTCCTATTTTGAAAAGTACCTACCATATATTCTAAATGTTAAATATTATATATCACTATTTAAATATTCTACCTTTGCGTTTAAAAACATTTTAGCCCTGAATATAAATTCTTTGAAAATGACCATTGATAGAGAAATTAGACGAACTCGTCCATTACCAAAGTGCCTGACAGAGCTCTGATTGGCCCCTGATCTCCTCAGGGAAGTCATGAAACCTGTAGCTAAGGGTGCCAACATCAGAAAGAGCTTCGAACATGGATCATAGTAGCTGTCAATCACCAAAAAACAGTCGGCCTTGTCCCATCCATGTGAGAGTAAGAACAGGTCGATGACTAGAGACATGGATCCGTGGATATTCTTGTTGTGATCAGATCATTTGGCTTCCAAAAGTAGGGCCATTCCGTCAAGAGAACCAACAAATTCTACCAGCACAACCTAAATTGGACCGTAGGCTTGGCAGCCATGGATGCGGACAAGGAAGAACAGAACCAGGAGAAAGTCATTGGTATAGAGCATAAGGTGACTAGGGAGTATTAGTGGGTCCGAGCAATGGCCACCTTTTATTCATGCTCGTTCACCTTTTATTTT
Source organism: Pinus taeda (assembly GCA_000404065.3). Lineage (NCBI taxonomy): Eukaryota > Viridiplantae > Streptophyta > Pinopsida > Pinales > Pinaceae > Pinus > Pinus taeda. Next base: position 85,444 of record APFE030146411.1, read on the forward strand.
ATATTCATGCTAATGAGGACGGACTAGTGTTGGATTTCTAGATGGTACCAAACATTTTGGGTTCGATTCTTATATGGTCTTAACACTACTCGGCATAAGGATTGACTAGTGTGGCAGGTTGGATTGCTAGATGGTGTCAAAAGTTGTGGTTTCACTTTTCTATTCTCTTAACACTAAACTACATTCTTGGTATAAAATTAAAACAAATCTATTTTAATTTGTATTATTATTATATCATATATAAAATAATGTAGTTTAACTAATAGAGATGATTTTTTTTCGAAATTTGGCGATGTAATTTTGGGTTAAACATTAATTTTTATTATTATTTAAAATGTTTTTTCAATGCATAAATAAATTCAAAGCCCTGAAAAATTCTAGAAGCACTAAAACTTTGCAAATTAAATAATTTAAAAATTATGATTCTTGGTTCAGGAGGTCTTTGATAAAAGGCAAATTGGTGCATTGTTAAGATTCCTTAATGATTATTTAAAATGTTTTTCAATGCATAAATGAATTAACCTTGAAAAATTCTAGAAGCACTAAGAGGTCTTTGATAGAAGGCAACTTGGTGCATTGTTAAGATTCCTTAATGATTATTTAAAATGTTTTTCAATGCATAAATGAATTCAGAGCCTTGAAAAATTCTAGAAGCACTAAAACTTTGCAAATTAAATAATTTAAAAATTATGATTCTTGGTTCAGGAGGTCTTTGATAGAAGGCAACTTGGTGCATTGTTAAGATTCCTTAATGATTATTTAAAATGTTTTTCAATGCATAAATGAATTCAGAGCCTTGAAAAATTCTAGAAGCACTAAAACTTTGCAAATTAAATAATTTAAAAATTATGATTCTTGGTTCAGGAGGTCTTTGATAGAAGGCAACTTGGTGCATTGTTAAGATTCCTTAATGATTATTTAAAATGTTTTTCAATGCATAAATGAATTCAGAACCTTGAAAAATTCTAGAAGCACTAAAACTTTGTGAATTAAATAATTCAAAAATTATCATTCTTGGTTCACGGGGTCTTTAATATTCCTTGATGTGAAAGTCACCGATTCAATTCCCCACCCCAATCTAGGTGATATATTAGATATGGGAGTCGTCTAACGAGGTGGAGAAAATGCCCGAATGGCCAAAAGTGGCTGGAATCTGGGCAAAAAAAATTCCAAAAAATCTTGTAGAGGCAGTGTTTGAATCGTATTTTTGATGGTGGAAATAGATTCACCACCATCACAAACATCTTGGACACCTAAAATTTTGAAGTATAACAACTATAATTTAAAAACAATGAAACATGAGCAAAGAAGAAGATAAATAAATACCAATCCTTTTTAAAAACAATGATGTCACGAGAGAAATTAGGGATTAGAGATTAAAA